>CAUZXS010001674.1:17500-30000 GCA_963585895.1 Sepioteuthis lessoniana | reverse complement strand
CCAAATAAGACGAACAGGACATGCAGGATACTTTTGGAGAAGTAAGGACGAACTCATAAGAGACGTTCTCCTATGGACCCCTTCACACAGACGTCCAAGTGTTGGCCGACCAACAATAAATTATCTACAACGGCGCTGTACGGACACAGGATGTAGTAGAGAAGAACCGCCAAGATCGATGGATGGTAGAGACAAATTGTGAGAAAGAGTCAAGGAAATCTGTGAGAGCAGAGCGACATGGTATATATATATATATATATATGCCACTTGCATAATGCAAAACTCTTCGTATGAATTGAGCACTCTGGTATCCGGTAAGGCAAAATGTAAACAAACGAAGGCCACTACATAATTTCTTATAATTTCCGAGCTGACGTTTGTCGATTGGTGGCTGAGTGGTATGATACTAAGTCTAACATAAAGTTGGGCGAGTTTCAATCCCAGCGTCCTGCGTGTCTAGCCACACTGAAGAGTTGTGATATAACGAAACAGTCTGTCTCTGGATGACAATATATGTGTGTGTGTGTATATATATCAAAAGTACTTTATATATAAAAAGACGACAATGTATATATATATATATAAATTAGTCGGTACTAAACTCCCTGATGATCCGTTGAGGTGAAACTTTAGTTGGAGAATTTCGACTTGCGATTTAATTTAATTTTTGTAATTGGCTCTACTTCGTATTGAGCACTCTTGTAATTGTAGCATTGCAGCATTTTACGCTGGGTTTTATTTTTCTTTTGACCAACTGACTGCATATCTCTTGTTTTTTTTTCAACTGGTGTGACGAAGTTAGCTTTTTCTTTTTATTGTCCTATGATATTTTTTCTTTTTCCCTCGGGCGGTGATTCGTGATATTTTTATCTCTTGTTCCTGGCGTTTTTTTTTTCTTTTTTCCTGGTAACCGTGAATGCAGGTAGATAGTAGGTATATATATATATATATATATATATATATATATATATATATATATATATAAAGAAGAATTGACACCTATGGGGGTTGAGCACTCTGGCGAAGGAATTACGCTGCTAGCGTAATGCAAAGCTCTTCGAAAGAATTGAGCACTCTGGTAGCCGATAGGGTATAAAAAATGTAAACAAACGGCTGCTGCTGCTGTTGCTAAAATAAATATCTTTAAAAAATTCCCTTAGCCAACGTGGTCCGCTTGGTGGCCGAGAGGTCTGAAACTTAGTCTAACGTAAAGTTGGACGGGTTTCAATCCCGGCTCCGAGGGTCCTGCGTGTCTAGCCACACTGAATAGTTCTAATAGAACGAAACAGTCTGTCTGTGGATGACTATATATATCAATATATATAAAGGACTTAACCTATGAAGACAAAAATTTGATCATAAAAGCATTTTTTAATGATGTCCCAATTCACACTCATACTCCCATCTAAATTCCCGCCATGTTTTTTTTTTATTTCGTTACCCTTTCATCGCACCTATTCATTCTTTCTCCTTCATCCCATGCAGTCTTTACCCAACAATTTATTTCCTTCTTTTTTTCTCCTCTTTGTCAGATAAAAAAGAACAGTGAACACATTAGGGATAAAATCATAGTTTGAAACATTCTTGAAACATTTAACATTGTTATCACACACACACACACACACACACACACACATTCAAGCACTTTTTCATTTACCAAACGTTTTTAAATAATTCGTTTATTATCATCAACACACACACACCCATATATGATTATATACATATATATATACACATGTGTTAGTGTGCGTGTG
Organism: Sepioteuthis lessoniana; assembly: GCA_963585895.1. Classification (NCBI taxonomy): domain Eukaryota; kingdom Metazoa; phylum Mollusca; class Cephalopoda; order Myopsida; family Loliginidae; genus Sepioteuthis; species Sepioteuthis lessoniana. The sequence goes on along the minus strand of CAUZXS010001674.1, from coordinate 28,246 downwards.
TGTCTCAAAATTAGTTGTGTGAGTAAAAAAATGTCAATGAACGAGAAGATAAAATTAGGTCAAATATGTATATATATATGCGTGTGTGTGGGTGTGTGTGTGTTTATATGTATATATATGTAGAACCAGAAGTCAGTCAAGCAGACACAATAACTTATATATATATATATATATATATATATATATATATATATAAGCTGCTGTGTCTTTTTGATTGGTTCCGGGTTCTACATAAATTGTGTGGCCAAAACAACTATTTCTATAGAAATCGCGTTATCTGTTTTTCCATATTGTCTTATTTTTTTTCTAATCTATCTATCTATGTATCTGAGAAAAAAAAGACAAGAATATAGTTCACCATATTGACATATTGCGCTCTAGGAATAATATGATCGAACCATATCTTTAAAAAAAGCAAAAAAAAAAAAAGCAAAAAAAAAAAAAAGGACGACAAACGGACATATACTCAGATCATAAGTAGATGTTCCAAACCCATCAATAAACAACTCCTTTGTTTTTTATGGGTACAATGCGAGTAAAGAATTACAAAACTACAAACTAGTAAAAGAGATAATTTTTATCAATTTCTTTATCTGATAGTCGGGACTGGTATTTTCTTCATCATATCTCTGAAAGAAAGAGAGTCGCTTGATGAATCTCGTCTGCTCTCCAAGAAATATGCAACATGCTGTACTGGGTTACATGGTAGCAGCAGCAAGGAACGGCCTTCACTTGACATGTTAAAAAATTCTATTTAAATGCTTTGCATGCTGAGCCTGGTAAATACATAAGAGGTTGGGTGTATTTGCCAGTACATGACTAAGAAAGGGAAACCTTAAGATAGAAACTGAACCTTTTCTGGTTGCAGCACAAAATAACGCCCTAAAGACTATGTTAAAGCAAAAATTGGTAAGACATAGCAAAATAGCAGATGTAGGTTATGTGGTCATAGAAACGAAACGATCACTCACATAATAAGCGAATACAGTAAGTTAGCGGTAAAAGAGTATAAGACTAGACACGTCTGGATGGGGAAGGTGATCCTCTGGGAAATTCGCAAGAAAATGAAATTTGACCATACGAACAAAATGGTATATGCACAATCATGAATCCGTCCCAGAAAATGAGACGCAGCAATTTCTCTGTGATTTCGAGATACGAACGGATCACCTAGTGTCGGCCAGACCACCAGACCACCAGACCTAGTGATAGTAAAAAAAAAGAAAAAAAAAAAGAAAAAGAAATAAGAATAAATAAAATAAAATAAAATAAGAGGACCTGCTGAATTATGAACTTTGGCGTTCCGGCTGATCACAGGATAAAACTAAAAAGAAGCGAAAAGAGAGATAAGTATCTAGACCTTGCTAGAGAACTGAAAATATAATGAAACATGAAGATGACGGGGACACCAATTGTAATTGATGCACTCGGTACAAAAGGATTGGTACAGGGACTGGAGAACTTGAAAATAAGAGGACGAGTGGAGATCATCCAAACTAAAGATCGGCTAGAATACTGAGAAGAGTCGTGGAGAGTTGAGACCTGCTGCCATTCAGACTCCAGTGAAAAATCATCAGCTAACCCTGGTGTGAAAAACTCTCCAATGAGAAACATAATGTATCAGTCAAAGAATATAATAAAATAAGTTTATAGATGGAAATAAAAATTGAAAAAAAAATGTAGTACCATAAAACTACCACCATGCCACTAATAGTGGGAGCTTTGGCTATGATCAAGAAAGGGACAGATAAACACATTAAAATACCTGGCCGTTCTAACCTATATGAAATATCAAAAAAATTCCTTATGGAACTGCTCATCTTCTTTGGAGAGTACGTGACGGAAAAATATCACCCAAAAGAAGCAGAAAACCCACATAAGTATATAGAATGTATATAATCACCCTTTTCCCTCACGCTAGGTCTTGGATAAAGACCCGGTGAAGGATTGTAAGAAACCTAAAGTAAAGGTGAATGACAATAACTAGGAAACAAAGATAGGAAGGAAAACGACTCTATGGGCGGTTTAAACGACTAATAAACAATATCTCACACGACAAAATCTGGACATGGCTAAGAAAAGGAAACTTTAAGAGAGAAACAGAATCTGTCCTAATAGCAGCACAAGACAGCGCCCTAAGAACCAATCATATCAAAGCGAGAATAGATAAGACTCAACAAAATAGCAAATGTAGGCTATGTGGTGACAGAGATGAAACCATCAATCATATAATAAGCGAATGCAGCAAATTAGCACAGAGGGAGTATAAGGCGAGACACCACTGGGTCGGCAAGGTGATTCACTGGGAAATGTGTAAGAAATTTAAACTCGACCATACTAACAAATGGTATATGCACAACCCAGCACCTGTCCTAGAAAATGCCACGCATAAACTCCTATGGGACTTTAACATACAAACGGATCATCTTATCCTGGCCAGAAGACCAGACTTAGTAATAATCAACAAAAAAAAAAAAAAAGAAAAAAAAAGAGAACTTGCAAAATAGTCGACTTTGCTGTCCCGGCTGACCACAGAATAAAACTGAAAGAATGTGAAAAGAAGGATACGTACCTCGACCTTGCTAGGGAATAGAAAAAACTGTGGAACATGCAGGTGACAATTATACTAATTGTAATTGGCGCGTTTGGAACAGTAACTAAAGGATTACTAACGGGACTGGAGGACTTGGAAGTTAGCGGACGGGTGGAGACCATACAAACGACAGCATTATTGAGAACGGCCAGAATACAGAGAAAAGTCCTGTAGACTTGAGGAGACTTGCTGTCACTCAGACTCCAGTGAAAAACCATCGGCTAACGCTGATGTGAAAAGCTCTAATGAATGAATAATAATAATATAGATACTGAATCTCTTCTAATAGCAGCACAAAAGAACGCTATATAGTTCAATAATTTCGAAGCAAAAATAGATAACACGCAACAGAATAGCAAGTGTATGTAATGTGATGATAGAGACGAAACGATCAATCATATAATAAGCGAATGCAACCACCTAGCACAAAAAGTGTACAAGACAAGACTTGACTGGGTGGAGATAGTGATCCACTGAGAATTGCGCCAGAAGCTGAAATTTGACCATACTGCCAGATGGTATAAGCACAAACCAGAATTCGTCCCGGAGAATGAGTTGCACAAAATACTCTGGGATTTTGAGGTACACACAGATCACCTAGAAGACTAGACCAAATTACAGTTTTAAAAAATGGAGGTGCCCGTGCTGTAATGGTTATAGTTGTAGGAAATGGACACGGAGACACGAGTTCAAATCCTGGACAAGACTGATTGCATTTCACATAGCACTAATACCCTTGGGAAAGGTATGAATCCAATTATTCTCCCCCCAGCTTTGCGTAAATAGTAGGGCAGACTGATTTCTTCAGCCTTGGTGAGGCAACTAATATAGGAGAAGGAAAACTCTGAATTCAAACCTGTTAAGCTCCGCTTAATAATTAACCTTGCGTCATATCCTGCCCGAGCAGAGGGGTTTGTGAATATGGATAGTTAAAAAATAAATAAATAAACAAGAAAAATAAAAAAAAGACAGACCTTACCAAATAGTGAACTTTGCCGTCCCGGCCGACCACAGAGTGAAAATCAAAGAAAACGAAATAAGAAACTAATACTTAGATCTTGTCAGAGAACTAAAAGGCTAAGAATCAGGGAGTTGACGGTGATACCAATCATAATTGGTACACTTGGAACGATCCTAAAAGGATCAGTATAGGGGACTGGAGGAGTTGGAAATAAGAGGACGAACCTAGACCATCCAAACTACAGCATAGTTGAGGTCGGCCAGAACACTGAGAAGAATCCTAGAGATCTAGAAAGATTTGCTATCTTTCAGACTCCAGCGAAAGATCATCAGCTAATATGGGTGTGAAAAGCTCACTAATAATATAATAATAATAATAATAATGATAATGATAACAATAGTAATAATAATAATATTAGAACAGAAGGAGTATAACGTGAGACATGACTGGATCGGTAAGGTGATCCACTGGGAAATGTATAGGAAATTTCAATTCGAACATACAAACAAATGGTATATGCACAACCCGGCGCCTGTCCTAGAAAATGACTCGCATAAACTCCTATGGGACTTTAACATACAAACGGATCACCTAATCCCGGCCAGAAGACCAGACCTCATAATAGTTAGCGACCATAGTCGAGGGTGACCCGAAGGCTCCCTTTTCGATAGCTACAACACCAAGGTGTAGGGGAGGGCGCTACTCCATTCCCTGGATTGCTCCACTTTACCCTTGAACCGTACCTTATAATGCTGAGTGTTAAGCAAGGTGGTATCAAGTTCCATTTTTAAAGTCTTTGGTATGACTCGACCTGGGATTGAACCTAGGTCTCCCGGGCCATTGGCGAACACTCTAACCGCTGGGCCAATGTCCCGGTGCCATCAGACCTCATAATAATCAACAACAACAAAAAAAAAAAAAAAAAAAAAAAGAGAATCTGAAAAATAGTCGACTTTGCTGTCCCGGCTGACCACAGAATAAATCTGAAGGAAAGTGAAAAGAAGGATAAGTACCTCGACCTTGCTAGAGAATTGAAAAAACTATGGAACATGAAAGTAACGATTGTGCCAATTGTGATTGTTGCGTTAGGTACAATAACTAAAGGATTATTAAAAGGCCTGGAGGACTTGGAAGTTGGCGGACGGGTAGAGACTATCCAAACGACAGCATTGCTGAGAACGGCCAGAATACTGAGACGAGTCCTGTAGACTTGAGGAGGCTTGCTGTCATGCAAACTCCAGTGAAAAACCATCAGCTAACACTGATGTGAAAAACTCTGATAAAGGAATCAAAATTATTAATATTATTTTTCAAACAAATCGTCGATCAAAAACTGACTGCAACTACTTCTACATCTACTACAAATAATTTGATTTCTGCTCCTTCTTCTCTTCCCTAGAAATAGTACGAGTTGACGGGTTCGTCACTAAAGAGGATTGGTGGAGTGGGTCACAGATGGTGGCGCTGGCCTCCCTTGAAAAATCACTTACCATTCCTTTTGAATGTGATGTGAATTAATCTTTCAGTGATAATTCTTACAGCATAAACCATTTTGACTCCCGCACCCACTGACACCATAGATTTAATGGATATCTCACCACTCACAATAACCTGGCTTCGTATATATATATATATATATATATATATATATATATATACTGTGTTTTATATTGTTTGTTTGCTTGTTTGTTTGGGTTTTATGGTATATAAACCTTTGTTGGTTATTTAATGCAAAATCCATTTTTATACAAATAAACAGTTCCGTTTCAAACAATTCAGTTTAGCATAAGAACACAGTTTAGTTCTATTTAATCCATAGATACTACCCTATCAGGTGCTACTACTCTAGGCCAAAGTGGGCCTGGGAGTGACGGGAATGAAGGGGTACTCCGCATTCCCCAAAGCTACAGCATTACTGGAACCTCACCATCAGATCGTTTCGTGTCGTATCTAGGACACTCGTTGGGGGGGGGGTATTACTCCTCTACAGAGATGAGATGTAGTCGGTATATTCTGGGTAATACTGTGTCTGAGGAAATATTATGTTTATGCTCTGCCTTTTAGTACAAAGCGAATTTTGACGGTGATTTTACAAGTCTTCAAAAGCAATACTATCATCATAGATTTTATCAATATCAATACATTTATTACTACCATAACGAAGATACAACAACAACAACAATAATAATAATAATAATAACTAAGACTTGCTGTTACTCAGACTGCAGTGAAGAACTATCTGTAAGTTCTAATATATAAAACTCGCAAAGAGTAGTGGTAGTAGTAGTTATAGTAATAATACCTTTGGAGACTTGCTGTCAAAGAGTAGTAGTAGTAGTAGTAGTAATGAAATATCTAGATCCTTGCTCGAGAACTAAAATAAACTATAGAAACACCCAAAAATCAAACTATAGGTAACGGTGATGCCAATTATAATTGGTGCACTTGCAGTAATCACCAAAAGATTGATAAAGGGAATAATAATCTGGGATTTGCGCTAGAAATTGAAATTTGACCATACGAACAAGTGCTATATGCACAACCCAGAATCCGTCTTGGAGAATCAGATGCACAAAGTTCTCTGTAATTTTGTGATACAAACAGATCTCCTAATCTTGGCCAGACTACCAGACCTAGTAATAGTCCGCGAAAAAAAAAGTGGACCTCCCCTACTCTGACGTCCCGTCAAACTACAGAGTAAAATTAAAAGGAAGTGAAAAGAGAAATAAGAACCTAGACTTTGCTAAAGAACTAAAAAAGGTATAAAACATGAAAATGACGGTGATACCAATTATAATTCGTGCATTTGGAACAATCCCCAAAAGAACTATAAAAGGACAGGAAACCTTGGAAATAAAATGACAACTGGAGACCATCCAGACAACAGCATTATTAGCATCAGCCGGAATGCTGAAAAGAGTCCTGGAGACTTGAGGAGACTTGCTTTCACTCAAACTCGAGTAGAAAATCATCAGATGACGCTAGTATGAAAAACTTTCAAAGGAGTAAAATAATAAAATTTTCCGTTCTAGTGGACCTTTAGGAGAAAATAAAAGAAAGCGAAAAGGTTGAGAAATATTTGAAAACTTGCCAAAGAACTAAAAAAAAAATTGAACATAAGGGTGACGGTGGTATCAATAGTTGTTGATATGGTCCTCAAAGGCTTGGGAAAAAAAAGACTGCAAGACTGCAAAAAAAGACTGGAAATCAGAGGAAGAATCGTGAGCATCTAGATCACAGCTTTAAGATCGGCTACAATACTGAGAAGAGTTGGTTGGTTGGTTGGGTTTTATGGTATATCAACCATTTCTATGCAAATAGTCAGCTCTATTTCAAACAATTCAGTTTAGCATGAGTACACAGTTTAATTGTCAAAACAGTTCTAATTCCCCTAATTTAGTTTAGTATAAGTATAGATTTTGTTTACACACAAACTACAGAGTAAAATTAAAAGGAAGTGAAAAGAGAAATAAGTACCTAGACTTTGCTAAAGAACTAAATTGATAATAATGTCCAAACAGTTCTATAATAAACAATTCAATTCAGTGCTTGTACAGTTTCAATGTCGAAAACAGTTCCATTTCAAACAATTTAGTTTAGCAAAACCATGCTGTTTAAATGTAAGTACAGTTTAATAGTCAAAACCATTTCTATTTCAAGCTATTCAGTTTAGTCAAACAGTTCTAATTCAAACAATTCAGTTTAGTCAAACAGTTCTAATTCAAACCATTCAGTTTAGCAAATTAGCCAGTTAGTTCCATTTAGCCCATAGATAGAGCCCTATCAGGTGCTACCATTCCGGGCCAGAGTGGACCTGGGAGCAATGGTAATGAAGGGGTGATCTGCATTCCCCAAATCTGCAGCATCACTGGAACCTCACCATCAGGTTGTTTAGTGTCATATACAGGATACTCTTTGGGGGGGGGGTCTTACCCCTCTGCAGAGAAGCAGTCAGTGTATACTACAGCCCCAGCCGACTGAGCGAAAGAGTCGTGGAGACTCGAGGAAACTTGCTGTCACTCAAACTCGTATAGAAAACTTTTAGAGAACGCTGGTATTAAATAATAAGTACAAAAAATTATTAATAATAAGTACAAAAAGATTATTAATAATAAGTACAAAAAATTATTTATAATAAGTACAAAAAAATTATTAATAATAAGTACAAAAAAATTATTAATAATAAGTACAAAAAAATTATTAATAATAAGTACAAAAAAAATTATTAATAATAAGTACAAAAAAATTATTAATAATAAGTACAAAAAAATTATTTATAATAAGTACAAAAAAATTATTAATAATAAGTACAAAAAAATTATTAATAATAAGTACAAAAAAATTATTTATAATAAGTACAAAAAAATTATTAATAATAAGTACAAAAAAATTATTTATAATAAGTACAAAAAATTATTTATAATAAGTACAAAAAATTATTAATAATAAGTGCAAAAAAAATTATTTATAATAAGTACAAAAAACTACTTTTTGTGAAACTACTCACCTCTTAAGGAGAGTACGATCAATGTGCTTGAAAAATATCATCCACAATCGACTTTGCTTGCTTACTTTACTTTCTTTCTTTAATGGCATATCAACCTTCGTGAATTATTTAATGACAGAGCCAACCTTGTAGAAGAACAGTAGTGGGACTACTTAACCCATGGCCGTCGATGGGAAGAGAGGGGTTCATATCTTCCCCAAAAGAGGCAGCAAAAAACAAGAATACATCCTCACTACCTTCCCTTACCCGAGATCTTAGGTAAATACCCGTTGAAGGAGTGTAAGAAAGCGAAAGTACATTCTGTCACATAGACTCCAGGGAAAGAAAATCAGCTGGTGTTAAAAACTCGCAAGGATTTTTGTTTGTTTGAGTTTTATGGCATATCAACCTTTGTTGGTTATTTAATGCCAAATCAATTTGTATACAATTAAATAGTTCCATTTAAAACAATTCACCTTAGCGTAAATACACAGTTTAATTATCAAAATTATTTCTATTTTAAGCTACTCTGTTTAGTCAAACAGTTCTAATTCAAACAGTTCAATTAAGTATAAGTATAGTTTTCGTTTACACACGGTTAAGTGTCAAAACAGTTCTTTTTGAAACAATTCATTTTAGCATAAGTTCACTTTCAATGTCAAAAACTATTAACTCTCAAGGAGTAAGATACTATTAATACTAATAATTTGCCATTCCAGCCAACCACAGAGTAAAGATAAATTGCCCAGTCAGCTGGGGCTGTAGAATACACTGACTGCATCTCTGCAGAGGGGTAAGCCCCCCCCCCCTAACGAGTGTCCTTGATATGACACTAAACGATCTGATGGTGAGGTTCCAGCAGTGCTGGAGCTTTGGGGAATGCGGAGTACCCTTCATTGCCATCGCTCCCAGGTCCACTCTGGCCCGGAGTGGTAGCACCTGATAGGGCCCTATCTATGGGTTAAATAGAACTAACAGCATACTTATGCTAAAATGAATTAAGTAAACGAATAGCTTTAAACAGAAATGTTTTTGACAATTAAACCGTACTTACACTTAAACTGCGTGCTTATGCTTAACTAAATTTTTTTTAATAGAACTGTTTTTTGACATTAAAAAACATTTTGACATTTGACATTTACACTTAACTGAATTATTACATATAACTGCTTGAATAGTTAGAAATGGAAATGTTTTTGACAATTAAACTGTGTACTTTTGCTAAACTGAACAGTTTTCAATAGAACAGCTTATTTACATAAAAATGGACTTGGCGTTAAATAACCGCCAAAGGTTGATATGCCATAAAACCAAACAAACTAAACCAGTAAAGATTAAAGAAAGCGAAAAGATAGGCAAATACTTGGAACTTGCTGGAGAACTGAAAAAGCTGTGGCACATGAAGTTGATGGTGCACTTGGAACGGCCCCCAAAAGAGACCGGGGGAAATAGAGATCTGGGGAAGAGCCGAGACCATCCAGAGCACAACATTGTTAAAATCTGCCAGAACACTTTAAAGACTCTTGAGAAGACTTGTTGTCACTCATTCTCCAGTGAAAATCCCACCGTTAGAATTATATTGAAAAATTCGTAAGAGTGTAAAAAAACATGATGATGATGATGATGATGATGGAGTTTTTCACACCAACGTTGGCACAATTCCTAGTGGATCACCTTCCCCACTCAGGCTTGTCTTATCTTGTACTCCTTTTGTGCTTGTTTGTTGCATTCGGTTATGTGGTCAATCGTTTCGTCTCTGTCACTACAAAACCAAAACTTGTTATTCTATTGCATATTATCTATTTTCGCTTCAACATAGTCTGTCCTTATGGCGTTGGACAATGACAATAGCAATTGCAGCTATTTTGCATAAATAATTATTCTAATTTCTGTTTATCGTATAACTTTTAATTTATCTATCTATCTATCTATCTATCTATCTATCTATCTCTTCATTTCTATCTATCTATCTATCAGTAAATTTGGTGTAGCCTTTTCTTCAATTTACTTAAACAGAGAGGTACTATATCTAAATGACAATAAATCATCACATATATAGATCAATACAGGCATTGGTTCCAAAATAAAAGGTGTATCGGAAATATACACACGCAGGCAATCTCCATATATATATATATATATATATATATATATATATATATATATATATATATATATAATATTTATAATATGAATATAAACGTTTGGAGTAAGTGAATGCTGAAAATGCACAAGATATATTTCTTTTTTTTTTTATTGCTCGATGCTCTGATTAAGCAGAGCCGATTAAGAATCTAAAATTCTAAAACAGTTACAATATCAACTATCATCCGTGACTCGAAGTTTCACGTAATATAGACTGTACGATCGTCAGCGGATATCAATATTGCGTGGGATTATTTGTCTCTACATTGGTTTTTAACACAGTCAGCATTTATATAAAACGGTTAGGAGGGCAGAGCAAGAAACAATACATGCATACATACATATATATATATATATATACTCCGTGATTCCCCCTGCTACGGGTTAAATAGTACCACTACCGACCTTCTAAAATAACCTTCTTAATAACCTGCGAAGGTTAATACGTCATTAAATAAAAAAAAACAAAACAAACCAAACCAAACCAAACCAAAAAAAGATATGTAATGATATTCCTTGTCATATCTTTATTATATATATATATATACAATAAAGATATGA
>CAUZXS010001674.1:10000-12500 GCA_963585895.1 Sepioteuthis lessoniana | reverse complement strand
TTTTCTACATATATATATATATATATATATATATATATATATATATATATATATATATATATATGTTTAGAAAACAAGAAATTTAGAAATAGTTTTCCATGATAAAATTATTTCGCTTTTTAAAGTTTGTCAGTTGGACTTTGGTCACTTTTTACTTTTTTTCTGTTCTATATAAACAGACAGACAGACAGACACACACACACACACACACACACACACACACACACACATATATATATATATATTATATATATATAATATATATATATATATATATATATATATAATTGTAAAAATTATTACACTGTTTCACGAGAATGTCTACCAACATTTTTTGTCGTTGCCACAGGAAGTAATTGACAAAGGGGTAAAAACGGTCATAAGCGAAAGAATAAATGTTATTGTTGGAAAAAAGTTGAGGAAAAAATATTGAATGTAGCTTAATTTTAAATATGAAAAAAAATATTCCGAAACAAAAGGACCCCACAAATAGAAAATCTGCACATATACACGCACACGTACACACAGGCAAGCACCAGCTTACGTGTGTACACACGCTTCTAAGACAGAAAGACAGACGATCAGATATACAAAAGTAACTATTTGGTCTTTCAGAAGTTAGAACAATAGAATATGTACGCGCGTACGGGCACACACACACACACACACACACACACACACACACACACACACACACACACACACACACACACACACACACACACACACACACACACAGAGACACAGACACAGACACACACACACACACTCACACACACATACATATGCATCCATATGTATATATATATATGTGTATGTATATATGTATATAAACATATGTATATAAACATATATATGTATATATACTTAAATATATATATATATATATATATATATATATATATATATATATATATATATATATATATATATATAAACGTTTCAACTCTTCCTAGAATACAACTCATGACTCACAAAGATTCAAAAATGAAAGTAGAAAAAGTAAAGGAATTATATATATATATATATATATATATATATATATATATATATATATATATATATTGTTAAATGCTAAACTGTTCAATGTAAAGCATTAATTTCTACGATATATATATATAGACACACACGCACACACACACACACACACACACACACACACACACACACACACACACACACACACACATATATATATTAATATACATACATACATATATATATATACATATATATATATATACATGTATATATATACACATGTATATATATATTTATATAATAAAATAATAGTATATATATATATTAAAGTATACGATTATGATATATTAATTCACGTTATACATGCATATATATATATATGTATATATATATATATATATATATATATATATATATATATATATATATATATATATGTATATGTATCTAGATGTATGTATATAAAGTATGAATCAATATATTATACCATTGTACAACTTACTGAAATAGTAAGCTCATTTGAAAGAAAATAAAAAAGTATGATTTCATATATTTTGTCAATTTTCTCTCACTGTCTCTCTCTTTCTCTTTCCCCCACTCTCTCTCTGTACACACACACACACACACACACACACACACACACACACACACACACATATATATATATATATATATATATATATATATTGTTGGCCAGGTTGACGTTTAGGAGCACATTATTGATATAATATGCGTAATTTTTAACACTCTTGTGACCTTCGTTGGTGAACACACACACACACACACACACACACACACACACACACACACACACACACACACACATATTTGTACATATATTCGTAAATATATATTTTTGTGCGTGTGTGTGTGTGTGTGCGTACATTTATTCTGCGCGTCCATATCCAATGTCTTCAGACGCTAACCGGATATTACTAGTATATATATATATATATATATATCATATCGACCATAAATAAATGTCACTTTGTATTTAAGTAAACTGAAAAATAAATCAGTTCTTGAATATTTAATTGTTGAAAATAATTCCTCCACCCTCTGAAATGTGAAGGGTTATTTCACAATGAATACCCGCCAGTCGTACAATGATTAAACAACACATTTTTATCCAAAAATATTGTTGCTTTCTAAACCATTTTTTTTTCTGTCAGAAGAATTCTTATAAACGTATCTGTATTAGTTGATTTACTTAAACTCAATGTCGCGTAAGAGTGTCAATATGGTGCCCCCAGTGTTGTTCGAACACACGATTGCAAAGTAATAATAATCGGCCTGCCTAGCTATCTATTATTAGAGCTAATTCCGAATCCAAGCATCGATGCATCTAATGCCAAATACAATTCGCAAAGATAAATAACTAATCGTAAAAATGCAGACAGTCGTATGAATATTTTTTATTGCTCTTGCCTAATTTTATTGTTTCAGTGAATTCATTCAACTGCATCTATCAAATATACTGACAGGAACAATATATTTACTATGATGGGTGCATTGTGTG
>CAUZXS010001674.1:0-5000 GCA_963585895.1 Sepioteuthis lessoniana | reverse complement strand
GGCTCGGAGCAAAGATAAATTCTGTGTTTTCGATTGGTATTAAGAAATCACTGCTGGAAAAGAGATTTGAAATGATCATTTCGTTTTATTAAAAAAAGACGTTTAATTAAGGTGGATGTTCTCAATTTAAGAAAGCAGCGCAACACAATCTTCTTAAAGACAATTCCTTCAACATTATGTACCTTATTTAACACACACACACACTCAACACACAATACACACACACAAAGCTCACGCACAAAACACACTCTCAACACACACACACACACACGCGCGCGCGCACACTCAACACGCTCATACATACTCACATGCCAACTCAACACACTTACGGACACACACATGCATTCTAAACATGCACACACATACACTCACACACATACTCAACCCGCACATATACACACTCAATACGCACACACAGACACACACACGCACGCACTCAACACGTACACACACACACACACACACACAACACGCATACAGACATACAACAGGCACACACAAACACACACACGTAAGACACACGTAAAACACACACTCAACTCACACACATTCAACACGCCACACACACACACACACACTTGCAAAATACACGCTCAACACACAACATACTCATAGCGTTCACGTATAGAACACACACAACACACACACACACATTCAACACGCATGAGACACACGCATATAAACTTAGCACACACACACACACACACACACACACACACACACACACACACACACACACACATATAAACTTAGCACACACACACACACACACACGCATATAAACTTAGCACACACAAACACACACACACACACGCATATAAACTTAGCACACACACACACACACGCATATAAACTTAGCACACACACACACACACACACACACACACACACACACACACACACACACACACACGCATATAAACTTAGCACACACACACACACACACACACACTCACGCACACACACACACACACACACGCACGCGCGCGCTCAACCTGCACACAAACATACAACACGCACCTGTGCTCACTTATACGTAGATATACACATGCAAAGCACACGCTCCACACACACAACACACACACAACGTACATGCATAGAACACATACTCGACACATACATAACTTACTTGCGCAATATGCATACACGCATACACAATGTACACGCAGCAGAAAACATATACGTACAACACACATCGCTCATACAACACATACACTAACACACATATACGCACACACATAGACGACATGCATACACTCAACAAGCACAAAATACGCAATTGTAAAAAAAATTATATATGCACACATACTCATACTTAACGCGTACACACAACACATATACAACACACAACATGCACACGCATACAACAAGCACACACAATACATATACACACGCACAATATACACATCAAGCACACACATACAACAAGCACATAATACAAACACGACACACAAAAAGCCCAAAACACACATACACACACACAACATACTCACACATACACATACGTACACAACACACACACATACACAACACACACATACATAACTCACACATACATAACACACACATGCACATACGCAAAACACATACATACAACGAGCACAAAATGCAAGCAAGTCATAGGCATACATAAACAATACTCACCATCCTCTCCTGTCCCCCCCCCAAAAAACCCATCTTTATCAACCATCTTGGTATCATTTTGCATTTGCCGTATTTCTTTTTATTCTGGTTCTGTCTTTGTCTCTTATAATGGTCATTAATTTACCAAATTTAGCTTATTATGGTGCCAGGAAAATTGTGTTGCGCCGATTTTCCTCGTGAGCGAGAATTTCTACCTGCCTGGATCTGAAATCCTGGTTTTTATCAGGAGTCGCTCACAAACCATTGACCTCGGTTGTAATTTAATAAACTTTTTGCTTAGGTGTGGCACAAGGCCATATGAATAGGGCACCCAATGTGACTCGAACTCACTCGTGTAGGTTTGCTAATCAAGCTTGCTACTCGGTGCCAAATGTGCAAGTAGTCGATATATATATATATATATATATGTGTGTGTGTGTGTGTGTGTGTGTGTGTGTGTGTGTGTGTGTGTTAAGAGTGTATTGTGTGTGATAAAAAGTGCTCAGCACCTCTACAGCAGAGCAGGTATAAAACCTAGAAAAAATATCAAATTATAAAACACTTGAAGACTGATACTTTAATTTTAATACATGTATTTCCCAACCCCTTCAACACGGACTGGATGTGATACAAGGTCAATTCTTTAAAGGAGTTTAACTGGTTAAAATTCAGAGTTTCTTTCTCTCAGGCTGGTTCATAACCAATGCTAAAAAAACCTGTCTTCCCTACTATTTATCTATGGCTGGAGAGAGAATAATTGGATTTATAGCTTTCCCAACGGTATCAGTGCAATGCGAAATGCAATCACCCTTCTCCAGGAACTGAACTCGAATTGCTGTGTTTACGACGGTAGCCAATAACACCACAGCACATCCGCACATTCAGTTGAAGTTATATATATATATATATATATATATATATATATATATATATATATATATATATATATATATATATATATATATATATATATATATATTAGAAGCCTTAATCGTACTATTAAGAAAATCCAAATGAATATATTTTAGTTTGGAAAGTATCATTTTACATATTTCAAATGATTCATAATTACATTTGAACATAAGTAGATATCTTTCAGCAACATTGTGAAATTACAACGTTTCTAACGTGAAAGGTTGTTATGTTTGTTATGTAATCAGTTAAATTAATAGATTACATTTGATTTAATGACGTAATTCAATATCTTAGCGTCCAAAAAGGGTGTCACTACGGAAAGTCTAACATCTCAGTCTGTCCGAAAACAACAACAACAACAACAACAACAACAACCATGGTGTCATTTTTGCTCTTGACAAAGTCGTAAGTGCTTGGATACGGAAGAAAAGACAATATTAAGTTCATATCCGTCCTTAATCTTATATACGTTCCCTTTTAAACAAACAAGTAAAGTTAATTGCCAAAAATTAACGGGTCATCACTTGTCCATGAAATTCAAGACTTGTTAGTATATATATATATATATATATATATATATATATATATATATATATATATATATATATACAAAAATAATGCTATTCCCTTTTTCTTTGATTATTTTATTGCTAATAATTACATGCTTTTAAATCTAAAAAACCTCAATCCTCTAACAGAAGATTATACTCAGCTGGCGGCATATGAACCCTTTGTTTTATACAACGTTTTTAAACCACTGATTTATTTTTTTCACAAACCCTTTCGTATAGGTTGTTTATATATATATATATATATATATATATATTTATATATATATGTGCCTATGCCCAGATAGTTACAGTCAAAACCAATAACCCCTACAATCATACATATATATATATATATATATATATATATATATATATATATATATATATATATATATATCGCCTTGATCCAAATCTGATCAACACTTATTAAATGTAATATTAGCCTATGGAAGAGCGTTCAGACAAAAAAAAACTATATACACCCACACTTAAGGTATGAAGGTATGTGTAATTTATTTGTATTTCTTTGCGCACCCGCCCCTTTGAGTATGTGTGCGTGTATGTGCGTGTGTGTATGTGCATGTGTGTGTGTGCGTGTGTGTGTGTGTGTGTGTGTGTGTGTGTGTGTGTGTAAAATTAAATATAAATGTTGACAGATAGGAAAAAGTAGGATAGATAAGAAAAGGAAGACAGATAAATCGGGACAGATAGATAGATATATAGATAGATAGATATAAACAGACTAAATCACAGATTATATATATATATATATATATATATATATTATATATATATATATATATATATCCCCCCACCCCCCAAAAAAATGTACCCAAAAAAACAAAACAAAACAAAAAAAAAAAAAACAGGAAGGAAATATTAGAAAAAACGAAAATATTTCTGTCAGTTTGAAAATTGAACATATATCTACGATTTCAATCTGGTACCGTTAAGTAAAGCTACTACTAACAATCACTAGGTAAAAAGTCTTATTTTCGATCAGAATGATTTTTCGTATGGAATAATATATATATATATATATATATATATATATATATATATATATATATATATATAAAAGCCAGAAAAATATCAAATAAGGAACATAGAAATTCGTTGTTGTTGTTGGCTATATGCCTACTCTGCTATAGTATCGGTGATCACTTTCTTTCGCAAACTTTTCCCATTTGCATGCATATATATATATATATATATATGATAATATACTATAACACACACACACGCACACACACACACACATATATATATATATATATATGTATGTATGTATCTAGCCTTTTGTGTGAGCAGGATGACACACAAGGTCAATTTTTAAGAAGAGTTGACTTCATAGTTTTCCTTCTCCGAGATTGGTTGCCGTACTAAGTTAAAGAGTACAGTCAGTCCAACTGTTTAGCTATAGCTGGAGAGATAAGTAAGAATTAGATCCATACATTTACCAAGGGTATTAGCAGTATATGAATTACGAATATGTGAACTGCACATGTATCTATACATATGTGGAAATCACACACACACACACACACAACACACACACACACACACACATATATATATATATATATATATATATGAACTGTTGGTCATACAAATCAATTCAGTCTCTTTATTTGTATCTCAGCCTGCAGTTAAACTCTGTTTATATCTTCATAGTAATTCTAAAAAATCTATTTGGTATGATTTTGTCATCATATCAAAAATTTAGTTGAAGATAATCATAATCATATTAATGATAATTTTAGTAACTTGGCTGATCGTAGTTGAGGGCGACCCGAAGGCTCCCTTTTTAATAGCTACTACACCGATGTGTAGGGGAGGGTGCTAATCCGTTCCCTAGATTGCTCCACTTACCCTTGATCTGTACCCTATAATAGTGAATGTTAAGCAAGG
>CAUZXS010001673.1:0-12899 GCA_963585895.1 Sepioteuthis lessoniana | reverse complement strand
CTATACCCACAAGAAGAATTGAAGACAATATTACCCATCACAAATTTCTTTCCCTGTGACCCTTGGAGAAACATTTATTGTTAAAAACATTTAGGTTTTTTTTTTTTTTTTTAGTTTAAAGAATTGTTGCATGAGTCAATATAAATTGCACAAAAGATTTGAACAATGTTTTTTAATTTTATACTATAAAATTTTGGGCTTGATATGTAGAGCAAAAGATTATCTTGTGAGTTTGAGTTCTCACTAAGTGCTCCCTATAAAGGCCTTGTGCCAGATTAGGCCATTCTACTAATGTCTTGAAAAAGAATCTTTTTTTTTCTTTCTTTTTTTTTTATAGTATGACATTGTGCAAGTAGCATTGACTAGTTATTATTATTATTATTATTATTATTATTATTATTATTAAAAATTAGTGTTTTCCTTTTATCATAATTTTTAGTTGCTTTGTAATTTTAAAATAAATGATCATAACTAAGGTTGCCAATTGACAGCGAAGAAAGATTCATAATAAAGATGATAATAATAAAGTAAGTTTTCAATGAGGCTTGAACTGATGTCAGGTTTTATTTGAGCTTCTGCAAAACCAACACCCTTAGTAGCTTAGTTGGTTAAGCAGCAGATTCAATTGACCAGGTTTTCTCCAGGTAAGAAAGGGATGTGAGTTCAAGTCTCACTAGGTGCTGCTTTTATTATTATTGTCATCTGATTTGCAATGTTGCAGAAATGATGACCCTGGTGAGTTGTAATTTTTAAAAAAAAAAAAAAAAAGGAACTAAGAAATTAATAGTAAAAAATTAATAAGTTTTTATATTGCCTATATGTTTTGTTTTGTTTTGTTTTTTTGTTTTTTCCTCTCTTTAGGGTCAGTAAAGTTAAATAATTTTGATAATTAAGCTGTTGGTTTTTGTTGTTTTATACAAAAATTTTGATCAGTACATTCTCTAGCTTGCTTCAGGTTTGATATACTCCTCTGTAAGGAAAGTTTATTTTTCTGGTTTCTTTTTTGTTAGGGCAAAGCAAAAAGGTGGGGATTTTTTTGGTTTTTTTTTTTTAATTTAATTAATTGTTCTCGGATGAAAAGATCTATCAGCACACTATGTCAGGATGTCGAAGAAATGTATAATTCAGACCAGCATGAAATTCAGCTTGTGGCTTCAGCTATTCAACAAGAAACAAGGGATGTGATATGGATTTCTGTGAAAAGTTCTGAGAACCATTCTGTGTGTGTGTCCCACCCCCCGAAAAAAAAAAAGTTGTTTGCTAACCATTTTTATGCTTTACCCCTATCAATGAAAGAAACAAGCAAATCAGGAGTTTACTTTTTTTTCTTACAGAAATGCATTTACATCTGAAGAGGGCTGGAGAATATATAGTTTGGAATATTATGTAAACAATGAATACCAAAGTGTTTAATTGTCTGAATTCTTAAAATGAAGTAATGATCCGTATTTAACTTCACATATTTTCTCTTTTCACTCAATTCTTAAATAGTCATTTTTTGGGAAAGGAAAAAAAAAAAAAAAAAAGTAACGAAGTAGTAATTTTACTGAACAAATCCCATCCATATATTTGCCCGATATTAAACATGATATAAAGGTCTATTTTTATTGGTTCTTTCTAACAAACATATTTGTTCCTTTAAAACATTTTCAATTTCATTTCTAACAGTGTCCCACAAAAATAAAGTGCTGGCTGCTCGGTTTGAATTTTCTCTCTTTTTACAATGGACAAAGCCACCTTATCTAAACTTTTAATTTTAGTGAGAATTTCACTTATTTTGTTATATTTACATATATAACATTTACTTTTTCCTTCATTGTGAATATGTCTTAAACTTTTACCAGCATTCAGTTGTATAATGTAATATCGACAGAGCAATTAATTTTAAATAGTTAAAAAATATTCTTACTAGGGAAAATTCTTAAGCTTGAGAGCAAAATTAATTAGATTAAACTATACATTTTTTTTCTTTTTAAGTACTCCGTTGGAAAATGTGTCTGACTTGTTTTTTGTAAATGGATTCAGATCAGGCCTGGGTAACTTTTTTGAGAAGCAAACTGCATTAGACATGGCTCATCATTAGGTGGGTCACACTACTAAAAACATTCAAGTTACTTCAATAATTTTCACTATAGATGACCATACATATAAGCATCTGCCTTAGAAATGGAGGGAAAAGTTTTTTTTTTTTGTTTTTTTTTTTGTTTTTTTTTAAGATCTGTTCTATAAAAAAAAATAGTCTAGGACGGGTCATTCAGAAAGCACTGCAGCTGCAATTTGCCCATGACGGCTTTAGATAAAACTAAGGATAAAGTGTATTTACAATGCAAAATCAGATACGTTTTTTTTATTCCCATCATTGTATTTTATATCTTAGAAGCAAGTTAATAATTCATTTAAATTTTTTTTTTTTTTTTTTACACATTTATTTCAATGTATTAGTTATATATATATATACACGTCTATTACGTGTGTTTGTATGTATATATATATGTGTGTGTGTGTGTGTGTGTATATATATATATATATATATATATATATATATATACACACACACACAGGGGCAGATATACTATGAAACTAATGAAGCTTAAATTTTTAGGGACCCTAATCTTAGAGATGCTCCAGAAGTTATTTTACTCCACATTGCTTAAAAATTTTTGGTCTACTGTGAGAGAAAAGGCATTTAAAAAATAATAATAATATAATTCAATACAAAATAATAGATAGAATAAAAAATTTATTAAAAATGCAAACCTTCCCATAACAGTTCAAGTTTCAAAATCCTTCAAAACGTAGGTTCACCATTGTGTATATAAGCATAATGGTTAGAATGTTTGCTAATGATCCGGGAGACCAGGGTTCAATCCCAGGTTGAGTCATACCAAAGACTCAAAAAATGGTACTTGATGCCTCCTTGTTAACACTATTATAATGTATGGATCAAGGGTAAGTGGAGCAATCCAGGGAAAGGAGTAGCAGCCTCCCCTACACCTTGGTGTAGTAGCTATTGAAAAGGGAGCCTTCAGGTCGCCCTCAATATGGTCGGCCAACTTTTTATATTATTAAAGCTACACCCGGTGATTCCTCTTAGCAAGAAAAAACAAATCTTAACTACTCAGTGTTTTAAATTTTTCTACCACTGTTTATAAAGTGGCTTGTTTTTTTAATTATTTCATCAGTCTTAATGATTTCAAGTACCTTCTTCCATTGTCTATGTATATATAATAAATGTAAGTTTTTGGGGTTTTTTTTTTTTTTTTTTTTTTTCTTTTGGGTTTTTTCCATTTTTATATATATATATATATATATATATAATCCCTTTTTTTCTGCACCAACCATTTCTGCCCTCCTGCTCAGCAATAACAGTCCTAGCTCTCTCTTTCTGTCTCTCCCTCTCCCTCTCTCTCTCTCTCTCTCTCTCTCTCTCTCTCTCTTTTTAAAATTTTTTCTTGAACAAAATTTGAAAGTCAATCAGAACTGAATGTGCTTGGCCTTCATGTATCAGCAAAAACATTAAAAAGTATTTTCCGGTGATGCAGTACTTTGATAGTACCTTGTGTTCAATGATTTTACATTATAGACATATTGTATATACTCATTGTATATGTCATTATAGATATATTGTATATACTCATGCATAGGTTGAATTTAAAAGGCCAAAATACAAAAAAAAAAAAAAATATATTTTTTTTTAAAAATTGGTGGCAACCTATACATGAGTAATTCTGTAAGGTTGAAACTTTAAACTAATATAAATAACTAGTATCTACGATAAGCTTCAAAAGTTCCATGCATTAATTATTATCTGATGATTGGTCAATGGTCGGCCTATATATAAGATCTTATGCATGAGTATATATGGTATATTGGTGTAATTCCATCTCTCTCTCTTTCTCTCTCTCTCTCTCACGTGTACACACACATACACACACACACGCACACACGTGGAGAAATAGTAGATTGGAAAAATCTGACGATGTGAAAAAATAAATGAAAAAAGTGGATAAACTAAAACACAGACAACGAATTCAAATTAAAATTCCATCTCTGATGAAATAAAGCTGAAATATTAATTTGAATCTGTTGTCCATGTTTTGGTTTCTTCAATTTTTCCATTTATTTTTTTCACACACACATAAGGCGCCGGCATAAGTTCCCAGCTCTCTTAAGTTTTTTCTTCATTTGAAATATTCGCATGCACGTACGTATGTATGTGTGTGTGTGTGTATGTATATATATATATATTTCAACTATAAAATAGAATAATAAAGTGATAAAAAAAACATCATGGCTCAGTGTTTCATAATATTGATCATCAAGTGAACTAATATTCAACATATCTTTTCTTTAACAGGCCTGTTGAATATTAACTCACCTGAGGATCAACAATGTGGAACTGAGCCATGAGTTTTTATCCTGTTTTATTATTTTATACTTGAAATATATTGAGATATTGCTCTGCTTTTTTGTACATAGAGCGCTGTAAAGATTTTACAGATAAAAAATGCTTTTTGCTTTAAATTTTAACCATATATATCTATCTTGATGTAGATCATATATATGTGCAGATATCTCTTGCTGTACCTTATGTATATATACATATATCTTATAGTGTAGATTGTGTGTGTGTGTGTGTGTGTGTGTATTATGTATATATATATATATATATATATATGTGTGTGTGTTGTGTGATGTTCGGCAGCAGTCTTTGATTTAAGCATGTTTGATTAAATAATAAAGACACATTTTGTCTATATAATTTTATTAAGATCCTTTCAAGTTTTCTTATAAATGTCTGGGTTTCAGGTTGGAATTGGTGGATGAATTTACCAAAATTGTCCCGAGCACATTAAAAAAACACTATGCAAGCGACCCCTGATGATGGCCTATGAAAGTTCCGAAAGTGCTTGGGACAATTTTGGTAAATTCATCTACCAATTCCAACCTGAAACCGAGATATTTATCAGGAAACTTAAAAGGATCTTAATAAAATTATATAGATAAAATGTGCTTTTATTATTTAATCAAACATGCAAACACACACATATATAAATAGATTGTGTATGCTTGAAAATTTCCTATTATAGGGATTTTTTTTTTTTCTCTCTCTCACTCTCTCTTTTCTTCATCTGAATGTTACAATTTCTCCTATGACATTTATGCTTTCAATAAAAAAAAAATAAAAGCCTTGTCCTGTAAAATGTATTGTATGCATACATCTGAAGAACAAGTATCTGCACAGATAAGTTATTCTCATACACGCATTCATATGCATTAGATACTTTCCCCTGTGCACATTCTCTCTAATCAATTTGAACATGGGTCATCCAGATATCAGAAAGAAAGAAAATGATATTTGAACTGAATTTCTAAAACCATAAACATTTTAGTCAGCTATCATAGATTGTTTGATATATGCTTATATTTACATAACTTCATATTAAAAAGCTGCTGCTTGTATAGAATAGATCAATAAAGAATATTTCCGTTATTTCTTTGGTAATGTACAAAAAAAATTATATAGAAACGAAATGTTTACATTCATCATTCAGATAAGAATAAGTTATACTTATTTGCTTAATTTTTTTTTTTTTTTTTTTTTTTTTCTTCTCCCCACTGACTGAACAGTTTCAGTTAAATCTCAAATCGGCCATAACTCAAGACCTTAGTTGTTGGGTTAAGCAAATGTGGCTAATAGCTGAATTCAATTGAGTCGAAATGATACTTTTGGGATTTAACTGTTCATTTGAGAAAAAAAAAAGGCCTTAAAACTAGCTCTTATCTGGATGAAGAATATAAGTATTATATTTCTATTTAATTTTTTGTGCTTTACCACAGATTTGACGTTTTTCTTTGAGCTATTCTATACCCCCAGCCGACCAACTTCCATATCTACATATACATGAGTGCCTCTGGTGGCTTAATGATAAGCTAGGTGAACAAACTATTGCTAGAGTTCAATTCTCACTGGTGCTCCATACTTTGCCCTTGTGCCACACAACTAAACTAAGCTTAGTAAATAATTACATGCACACACACACACACACACACACAGAGTTTGGGAACTGAACGTTGGCACTGAGGTGTTTCCTCCTCCCCCACCCGAAATTCTTCTATCCCCTATTTAAAAGAAAAAATTTTTTAAAACCCATATTTCTTTCTCACCCTTGATATTTTAACACAATGTGGTTTCTTGTGCAACATCATAATATCAGCTCATTAGTGTTGTTCTTGTTCATTGGCTTTTCTTATTTCTTTTTTCAATAGCATTTACATTTATCTTTAAAAAAAAAAGCATCCTTCTTTTGCCTCCGAGTGAGACATCTTCCAACCTCCTAACATGTCCAACCCCCATCCCTTCTACCTGGACTTTGTGCTTTTTGTAACTTTATCTACCTACCTACATATCTACTCCACTTCAACACTGACTTCATCTACGTTTCACATGATGTGAACCTCACCCTGCGACTTTCTCAGTTCAGGGTTAAAGAATAATAATTTTTAAGAAAAAGTAATTTTTGGCCACTTAAGTTCTTAACTGCTGCCAATTCATGGCTAACATGGGAGAAAATGAAAATTTCAAATTGTCATCATTGTCATTTACAAAAATGGTGTTTTATATATATATATATATATATATATATATATATATGATACTGTTACAATTAAGAACTCACTCAAATCTCTGGAAGACTTCTTTTTTTTTTTTTTTTTTTTTTTTTGAGGGGGAAGCAGACATTTAATTTCTTCCATGACAGGCCTTGTGACCAAAATTGCAATTAGGAGCATACAAGAATGCTACATGTGGATTTTAAAAAAAAGGCAAAAAAAAATCACTTTTTATTTTTTATAGCGATTGTTGTTTGTTATTTTTGGACTCTGGATGTATATCTGTGTGCGTGTCTGCATAGTTTTTTTTTTTTTTTTTTTGTTACAGAAGAAACAAAAAAAATATGAGGGCTCTAAAAAAAAAAGAAAAAAAAAATTCCCCAGAAGAAAAAATAATTTCAAATTATTTGCATTTCTTTTTTTTCTAGACTCCTTATTGTCAATGATTTTCCCAAAAACGAAAAAAAATATTGGTTGATGCTGCTGAGTATCTGAATTTTTTATTACATTTTTTTTTTTCTTAATTTCCTTTGTAGAATTTACTCTCTTTCTCTCTCAGCTCTAAAAAAAAAAAAAAAAAAAAATGTGAAAAAAAAAAAATCTGTCCATATATGCATCATTTAGAAAAAAAACAATGACCGAGAGAGAGGGAGTAATAAAAAATGAAAAAAAAAACTTATGCTATTACTATTCAAGGAGTTAAAAATAAAAATTGTAACCACACTTGCCAACTCATCAGCATTTTATATTACCATTCTCTTGAGCTGTTGCCATTTCATTGTTTATACTTCTCTTTTTTTTCTTTTTTTTTTTTTTTTTTTAATTGTCATAATTGAGTATCTGCTGTTTTCTCCATAGGAATATGTATAACTTGTTTACGTTTAGTGTGTACCTCCATCATGGTGTCTTTGGTTTTTGTGGGTTTGCAAACAAACAGTTTTGGGCTTAGTTTTCACTGGTTAATTCCAAAACTTTCTTTTTAGGGCTTTAAGTTCTACTTTTAGTCCTAAATGTATCAGGAACTGGGATTTAGATATACTAGCAGGTATACCTGGCAATGTTCAGGAAAAGAAATGAAAAAAAAAGAAGAAAAAAATTGTATGAAATAATGGCACAAAGGGAAAATCAAAATAAACAAACAAAAAAAAAGCCAGACTTGTACTAATATCAGGTTCTGGTATTTAAACTTATTAGCAGGGATACTTAACAATGCTCAGAAAAAATGGGGGGCTTAATGAATATAATTCTGAGTGAAAAAAAGAAAAAATTCTAAGAAACTGATGAGAAAGTTCAAACAAGCAAGAGATTTATTATCATGGACTTTTATTAGCAAGGATACTCGGCAATTCTCAGTCCCAAAATTAACAATAAATGAGATAAGATGATACCTGGTGATGCTCGGAGGAAAAATTGGAAGACCTTTTAGAAAAAATAATTTTGATATACTAGCTGGATCTATTCAAATTCCATTGGCTGTATATGTTGATATGCGTGTTTAATACCACTTACTTACCTATTGTTTTTGTATGTCACACTTATAGGTAAAAAATTATAAAGGTAGGAAGAGAGAGGGGTGTTTTGAATATGTCAATGAGTCGAGAAGAGACTTAAATAAATAAAATCTTATCCTCTTATATATATATATATATATGCAGGTATACTTTTATGACATGGTCACCATCTATTAATGTACTTAGACTGATAATTTTGTGTCTTGGAAAAAGAGAAGAATGATACACAATAACTTAATTAACCGGGACATTGGCCCAGCGGTTAGAGTGTTCGCCAATGGCCCGGGAGACCTGGGTTCAATCCCAGGTCGAGTCATACCAAAGATTTTAAAAATGGAACTTGATACCACCTTGCTTAAGACTCAGCATTATAAGGTACGGTTCAAGGGTAAAGTGGAGCAATCCAGGGAATGGAGTAGCGCCCTCCCCTACACCTTGGTGTAGTAGCTATCGAAAAGGGAGCCTTCGGGTCACCCTCGACTATGGTCGCTAACAAACATTTTTAGCCATATTGACAATTTAAATCCATCCTTCCCTTTATTTTTTTTTTGTTTTTGTCCCACTGTCTTTCCCTTTTCTCCACTCTCCCTCAAATATTTAAGATCTTTTTCTTTTTTCATACTATTTTAGAGTTTATAAAAGCAATTAATTTAAAAAACAAAAACAGCCAACACTGCATATATAGAGTGGTTGGTTTTTATGGCATGTCAACCTTTATTGGGTTATATTATGTTTAAAGTCAGGATTTGGATTCTTTGTTTAATAGCATATCAACCTTTGTGTGTTATTTAATGTCAAAACTATTCTTGTAGAAGAACAGTAGTTGTACTATCTAAGCCATAGCTGGAGGGACAAGGAGATTCATACTTTTCCCAAAAGGTATTTGTCTGATAGTGAACATAATAGCATGACTGGTGTTTGAACTCACTTACTGCTGTCTGACACATTAGCCTCTCTGCCTTGTCAGTTAAACAGTTATCTCATTATATCAAGTACAAAAATGTACCTCTGAAAAACTTCATACTCAATTGTAATATTGATGTTTTAAGAAGTAGTGTATTTATGTCGTTACAAATCATTTAAAACTATCTCAAACCTCTATTTGCTGGGATCCTAACCGGTATTACTACGCTTGGTCAAAGTGGACCTGCGAGTAATGGCAGTGAAGAGATGACTTCACCCTCCTCAGAGCTCCAGAACTGGAGCCTCACCACTGAATACAGTTAAATGTCATACCTAGGACATAATGTATATTTTTAACAAAGCATGACGCCCAAATGATAGGTAGGTAGGTAGCTGACATTTCTATATTAATACAAAGATATTTAACAAGATTCTATGAATGCAGAAATATGAACATGAATTCAACACAAAAAGTTTTCAACAAGGAAAATTCAGAATAGTTACCCAGAGCCTCTTAATGCATAATATTTCTTAAAACTCCATCTGTAAATATCAGAGTTCTTTTTCACTATTCATCCAAGAACATCCGACATATAGCTGGTTATGTGAAAAACAGGTATGACTTATTATTTCTGAGATCAAAAAGATTTTTCTACTAAATATCAAAGTCTCAATCCACTTTTAACTTGAAATGGGCATATTTTGATATTTGGTGACCTCCACTGACCTCAGTCTTATGTGTCCCTGCAAAACATCAGGTCTTTCAAACTTTTCTTTGTGATTCTCCTTACAGATGCATACACACACATGCACAAACTTAGTAATAAGATGAATGAAGTTGATTTCTTAAATATCTAAGGAATCTATTATAAAGCCTAGCATTATAATGGTGGTTTATATATTTTTGTATTTTAAGAAAGGCACTTACAGTGTAATGGTTATCATAGAATTTGAACTTGGGTGTGAATGAGGTCGTTTGCATTTCACTGCACTAATGCTCTTGGGAAAGGTATGAATCCAACTATTTTTCTTTCAGCTTTGAGTAAATTGTAGGGCAAACTGGGTTCTTTAACCTTAGAGGAGAAATGAATTCAAAATGGTTGTAGACCTCGATAGAAAAGGGTTCTACCTGGCTATTTGTGCCCAGTATATGCTATATGATTAGTGCTCCTATGACCAAACTAGGTTATAGGACCAGTGATATGTTTTTGTATTCCTAAAAGTACTTTTTAAATCAGTCACCAAAGTCCAGTTGATATTAATCAGTTGGGTAATTAAAAAAAAAAAAAGTCTCTTTTTCACCAATATACAGGGTGTTTCTAAAAATTTGAGATGTACAGGATGTTTTTAAAAAAATTGATATTTCATTATCTCATAACTTGACTCAAAATTCTGTTTTATGGTTTCTTTTCAAGTATAGAAATACCATTCAGTGAAAAAGAAAAGGTGAGTATAAATTTTTATTTATTGCGGACTTTTTGTCCTCATCTTGGTAGTTTTTTGTGTTGTTTCTTCTTTCACTACATTTCGGCCAAATTCCACCTCTGGCCTTCTTCAGGTGATTTTACCACGACCTCGGATAGGAATGCTGAGTCTTGTAACCGTATCCCCAGTAATTACTGCCTTCCATAGTTGTTGTCTATCGCACCACGTTTTTGACCAAGTAAACCTCTGGCCAGCTTGGGTCGGAATTGAAACCGCAGAGGTGAAATTTGGCTGAAACATAGGGAAAGAAGAAACAACACAAAAAAACTACCAAGATGAGGACAAAAAGTCTGCAATAAATAAAAATTAATTCTCAGATTAAGAAGCCTCATCTCAAAATGATTCCAATTAAAGACAATTACAAAAGAAAAGGGCATTTAAACATTAAACAGAATTTTTTGTTTAATGTTTAAATGCCCTTTTTTTTTCTTTTTCTTTTATTTTTTTTTTCTGTCAGTTAATGGTATTTCTATACCTAAAAAAAAAAAAAAAACGTAAATTAAAATGTATGAAAATTTTTTTAAAATCGAATCTAAAAATTTTTTAGATATGCTGACTGTGCCTCTGCAGAGGATTAAGGCATCCCCAATGAGGCCACCTGTTGGCTGAGTGGCAACCAGTAATGCTTGAGGATTAGATCTTGGTTGCTAAGCAGTTGTTGATCTGGTAACAGAAATTGTCAAGTGACTTACAACACTCTACTTTGGCCCTTACTGGGCTAGACATATAATCAAAGAGGCCTGTTCCAATTAATTGGCTGGCCGTGTTAAACCCTTGCACTTATATGATTCTCTTGACTGTATTCTTTAAATTGCTCTTGTGGTAAACGAGTATCTGATCCTATTTTATCTTAAAATTGTTAGAAGGCAGTGACTGAGGATCAATTTGCACTGAGAGAGGAATTCTTGAAACCGTCTAAACTGAGTACAAATGTGATTAATATTAGATTTATTAGTGTTCAATAGCATTACTTGAAACCAATTCACTGTGCAAACAAATCAGCTCTAACTTGTTTAAAAATAAAGTTACCTTCAAAGTATTCACTTACAAATCACATACACTATATATATATAACACTTTAAAAAGATCATATTTACTGATCATGAACTTTAAAACATAAAATATGAAAAAGTTATCTAACCAGTTTCACGCCTTGTTCGTTAGTTATTATTACCAAGGTGATTTTATGACTTAAAAGAGAAAAAGGCAACTATATATAGAGGGAGTGGATAATTGTAATAAAAAAGAAAAGGGTGGGGATTAGATAGAAACTACATTAATTTCAAACAAACTTCTTTGTTTACAGCGGGAAGGTGGTCTGGACCGAATAAAAATAGTTTGTAAATTTTTTTATTAGGTCTATTTTGGGGATTGATGTCCGAATGTGGTCCACAGCTACATTCATGATTGAATTCAGAGTTTCCCTTCTAGACTGGTTGCCATACCAAGATTAAAGTTCTAGGTCTCCCCTACTATTTTTCTCATAGCTGAAACGGGTAAATGTATTCATGCCTTGCCCAAAGGCAGTAGCATGAAAGTATAACATACACAGCTTTGTCCTGGATTTGAACTTGCACACTCAGTGTCCATTTCCATTATTATTTACTTAGAGGCTCTTGACAGCATTGAAGTTCAGCATTGAGTTACATCCTGTTTATATAATAGCAAATAACTAACATTGAGTACTCTATATTAAGTATTTAATAGTTATCTCCCTTAAATTAGAATGATCAGCATGAACAAACACTATCAAAGATTCCTACACTTATTAAACATTTGGAAAATGTTTTTATTCTACAAGTTAGGGCAATAGCAATAAAATGCTTTAACAAAACTCTTCCTTCTATGTGCCATTTGGCTGTTTTATGGTCATATCAATAAATCAGATCATTTTGATATAGATAATGGTTTTCTAGCTGAATTTTTTTTTTTTTTGTACCACTCATGAATATTTGGTGTTCTTGCTAGAAGAAGTTTAAATATCGCACTCTTATGTTCTTTCTGATTTTAGTAATGTTATTTGGATGGTTTCAATTCTTCCTCAGATTTCCAGTTTTTTCAGTCTTTTTTAAAATTTTCATAGTGCTCTGATAATGATGGGTACTACTGTCACTTCTATATTTCACATCTTTTCATTTCTTTGGAAATGCCTAGATAATTATATTGATCCAGCTTTTTCACTCTTTATTCCTGCGGTCTATCGGAATTGTAACATCCACTATCTGACATATTTGTGTTCATGATTAATAGATCATCATCAGCATTATTATTACTGCTTCTACTACTTAGTATGGCTATTTGAAATTTCTCTGAAGAAGGATATTCCTATTAAAAAGAGATGGCTTAGCCAGGAATTGGAGGACTTCTTATGTCCTCTGTAAATGTGTC
>CAUZXS010001672.1:12500-34319 GCA_963585895.1 Sepioteuthis lessoniana | reverse complement strand
TCTGTGGATGACAATATATATATATATATATATTTGCTATAAAGTATTATTTTCGGATAGAGGTTTCTGTATATTCTGTATCAACTCAGAGTATAAAAGCTGTGCACTGTGCTTGGGATCAAAGTGTCATTCTTTGGGACTTTTGCCAAAAATCAGAGGCAATACGCTACATACCTATACGAAAACATAATAAGCATTTTATTAATATAAACAGAGCGTTGTTTACAATGATTTTTCATAATTGTTTTATTCATTTATTTATCAAGATAAGTAAATTCTCTAAGATTTAAAGTCCTTAATGTTTTATTGTAATTTGGTTGTATTTTTTTATTCTTTATTTAATCATAGATTTTAACTGTCTTTAACCAAGCAGGTGCTTTAGTTATGTATTTAACCAATCAGGCATTTTAATTGCCTTTAACCAACTAGGCATTTTTCGTATGTCTTTAATCAACCAGAAATTCTTATTGTCTTTTAATAATCAGGTACTTTTATGATATCATTACCCAATCAGGAATTTTAATTACGTCTTTAACTAACCAGGGATATGAATTGTGTTTTTAACCGAACAGGGATTTTAATTATATCTTAAATTAACTAGGGATTTTAAATGTTTTTAACCAACCAGATATTTTAATTATGTCTTTAACCTAACTGGGATTTTAATTGTGTCTTTAACTGATCAGGGATTTTTTATTATGTTTTTAATCAACCAGGGTTTTTAGTTATATCTTTAACAAACCAGGATTTTTATTGTCTTTATACTACTAGGTACTTTAAACAACCATCCTTTTTTATCATGCTTTTCACCAACCAGGTACTTTAAACAACCATCTTTTTTAATTATGTTTTTCATAAGTTGACATATTTTTTAATCGACCAGAGATTTTATTCATGTTTTAAACAAACTAGATATTTTATTTATGGTTTTTAAGTAGACAGGGATTTTGTTTTGTCTTTAAGCAACCTGGGATTCTGATTATGGCTTTAATCAACCAGGGCTTTTAATTATTTGTTTAACCGACCATGAATTTATTATGTCTTTAACCAACCAAGGATTTTGTCATTCTTTTAACCAACCCGGGATTTTGCTATGTCTTTAACCGACCAGATATTTTAGTTATGTCTTTAACCAACCAGAGATTTTTTTATGCCTTTAACCAACCAGGGATCTTAATTATGTCTTTAACCAACCAGGGATTTTGATAATGTTTTTAACCTACCAGGGATTTTAGCTGTCTTCTACCAACCATGAAATTTGATTGTCTCTAACAAAACAGGGATTTTAGTTTTGTCTTTAACCAACCAGGGATTTTGATAATGTTTTTAACCTACCAGGGATTTTAGCTGTCTTCTACCAACCATGAAATTTGATTGTCTCTAACAAAACAGGGATTTTAGTTTTGTCTTTAACCAACCAGGGATTTTGATAATGTTTTTAACCTACCAGGGATTTTAGCTGTCTTCTACCAACCATGAAATTTGATTGTCTCTAACAAAACAGGGATTTTAGTTTTGTCTTTAAACGACCTGGGATTCTGTTTATGGCTTTAACCAACCAGGGATTTTGTTATGTCTTTAACTGGCCAGAGATTTTATTTATGTCTTTGACCTGCGAGAAATTTTAATTGTCTTTAATCAACTAAGGATATTGATTATGTCTTTGGCGGACCAGGGAATTTAGTTATGTCTTAAACCAGACATAGATTTTAATCATGTCTATAACCGACCAGAGATTTAATTATGTCTTTTACGAACTAGGAATTTTATTGTTTTTTTTTTTAACAGGTTCTTTATTCCTTTAAACAGCAATCCTTTTTATTATGTTTTTCACCAACTAGGTATTTGACATATTTCTTTATCGACCTGATATTTTATTCAGGTCTTCATCAAACTGGGTATTTTTATTTTGTTTTTAACTAACTAGGAATTTTACTTGTCTTTAAAAAGCCAAAAACTTTAAATATGCCTCTAACCAAGCAGGGATTTTAATTATGCCTTTAACTAACCAGGTACTTTAATTATATCCTTAAACAACCAGGGATTATTATTATGTCATTTACCAACCGAGTACATTAGTTATGTAATTAACCAACCCAGATACTTTGTGTAATAATTTTTAGACAACTTGCTTAAATGTCTCCTGATTTCACCAGCAAGCCAAACTGCGAAAAGTCATTGTTAATTCAGATAGAACAAATCAACTTAAAATTGCCGCCAGATATTATAATCACGAGGTTCATTCGCCTCAACGAATCTTTTCCCTTATTTTTATCGTTTAAAAAAAAAGAAATTAATTACCTCTCGTATCCGTTTTAATCTTTGAGATTAATGAAATCAAAATAGACCACCCACTCTTTTTACACACACCCAAAAAAGCAATTTATTTTATCGGTAAGCACTATTTTTTTATTTTGAATTGTGGGATCTCTAAGTGCCCCAATGCTAAAAATGACCGAAACATCACAGTATTCGACCTCTTCTTCAATCCCTGTTTTTAGCGTTTCTTTACATAAGCACATACATACATGATTTCATAGAGAGTTATTGACATGCTAGTTATGTAGTATGGAACAAGGCTATTATATCAGAGTACTCATGATGATCGAAGTTACAGTACTAGAGAGAAGAATTATCTTACTAAACATCTTAGCTTGAAATGGCCAATGAGCCGGTTTTATATATATATATATATATATATATATATATATATATATATATATATATATATATACTTTAAGAAAAACAACAAAACCGGTCACATAGGATTATAAATTTATTTCCATCTTGTTACGCATTTTTGAAATTTCCAAAAACACGAAACAAAATTAACAGGTCTTCTTCAGATCTTTTAGATAAAAAAAACATTTTATCAAAAAGATCTGAAGAATCCCTGTTAATTTTTTTCGTGTTTTTGGAAATTTCAAAAATGCGTAACAGGATGGAAATAAATTTATAATCCTATGTGAACGGTTTCGTTGTTTTTTCTTAAAGAATTTATTGCTCTGTATTATTGTTTACCAGGAAAATTAAATATTCACTCATGAATAATTTCTTGTCCAGATGGAATTACTCCCAACTCCGGTTTAAGAATACTATATATATATATATATATATATATATATAGTATGTCTCAAAATAGATGCAACCCATTTATATATGATAATCATTTATTATTGAGAGAAGCGCAATCACGGTCATTTGGAACACGTCCTGTAAAAAATACACCATTTGAGCTAGGAGACATTTAATCAAAGTTTTTTTTTATTGTTACAATATCAGCTTCCAGGACATATATTTTTTTCATTTCTTGTCTCAGTAATAAATCATTATCATATTAATGGGTTGCATCTATTTTGTGACAGTTTTCAATGATTTGTCTCCAAATGGGTAGCAAAGCAAAATGTTTTTCCTCCCTTGTCTAAGGCATTATGATAGAGGTCTGTTAAAGACATAACTAACAAAGGCATTATAATGGAGGATTAGTTGTTCTGTTTTTTTTTTTTTTCAAATTTGAAACAAAAAAGAACACAACATTATTCTTAATAGAGTTATTACATAGGCCCCCTTATATATATATATATATATATATATATATATATATATATATATATATATATGTGTGTGTGTGTGTGTGTGTGTGTGTGTGTGTGTGTGTGTGTGTGTGTGTGTGTGAAGACTAAATGAGAGAGAGAGAGGGGGGAAGATGAGCCGAAGTGATAGGAAAAATAGGAATACTTCTTTATTCCTACTTATTTTTTAATTGTTCTCAACAAGTCCCGAAATCAGATCATTCCCTGGAGAAAACATTTTGTGAAGAATTTTTTTTTTATTATATTTTATTTTGATGTTATATGCATCTGAGGTAAGTCTGAATGTGGAGGAAGAAATGAATCGCAACGCTTCTTTTTTATATACTTTATGTAACCAACAGAAGGGTTATTCAATCGAATATTATTGAAAGATTTAATCAAAATGAAGGTAATGCATCACAACGCAGTATATTAATTTTATTTTATATAGACTTCGTAGTCAACAGAAGGCTTACTCAAGCAAAAGTTGTTGACAGCTTCAATCAAGATGAAAGAATTAATGCATCACAACATTGTACCTTATTCTTTTTATATAGGCATGGTAGCCAACAAAAGCGTTACTCAAGCAAAAATTGTTGACAGCTTCAATCAAGATGAAAGAAGTAATCCACCACAACATTATACACTATTTTTTTTTTCATGTAGGCTTGGTTGTCAACAGAAGGTTTACTCAAGCAAAAATTGTTCAAAGCTTCAATCAAGATGAAAGAAGTATTGCATCACAACATTATACACTATTTTTTTATGTTGGCTTGGTAACCAACAGAAGGGTTACTTAATCAAAAATTGTCCCAAGCTTCAATCAAAATGCAAGAAGTAATCCATCACAACATTATACACTATTTTTTTTCATGTTGGCTTGGTAGTCAACAGAAGGTTTACTCAATCAAAAATTGTTTATAGCTTCAATCAAGATGCAAGAAGTAATCCATCACAACATTATACACTATTTTTTTTTCATGTAGGCTTGGTAGTCAACAGAAGGTTTACTCAAGCAAAAATTGTTCAAAGCTTCAATGAAGATGAAAGAAGTATTGCATCACAACATTATACACTATTTTTTTTTCATGTTGGCTTGGTAGCCAACAGAAGGGTTACATAATCAAAAATTGTTCAAAGCTTCAATCAAGATGAAAGAAGTAATCCATCACATCATTATACACAATTTTTTTTCATGTTGGCTTGGTAGCCAACAGAAGGGTTACTTAATCAAAAATTGTTCAAAGCTTCAATCAAGATGAAAGAAGTAATCCATCACAACATTGTAGAGTATTTTTATAAAGGCTTGGAAGCCAACAGAAGGCTTACTCATGCAAAAATTGTTTATAGCTTCAATCAAGATGAAAGAAGTAATGCATTGCTACATTGTACAGTTTGTTTGTTTTTTTGTATAGGCTTGGGAGCCAACAGAAAGGTAACTATTGCAAAGACTGTTGATAGCTTCAATCAAGATTAAAGAAGTAATGCATAACAACACTGTACATTATTTTTTTAATATAGGCTTGGGAGCCAACAGAAAGGTTGCAATAGCAAAAATTGTTGATAGCTTCAATGAGGATGAAGTTAATGGATCACAGGGCAGTGTATTAATTTTGTTTTATATAAGCTAGGTAGCTAAAAGGTTTACTCAAGCAAATATTATTGATAGCTTCAATCAAAATGAAGGTAATGTATCTCAGCACATTATATTAATATTTGTTTTATAAAATCTATGC
Source organism: Sepioteuthis lessoniana (assembly GCA_963585895.1). Taxonomy (NCBI): domain Eukaryota; kingdom Metazoa; phylum Mollusca; class Cephalopoda; order Myopsida; family Loliginidae; genus Sepioteuthis; species Sepioteuthis lessoniana. The sequence goes on along the minus strand of CAUZXS010001672.1, from coordinate 29,011 downwards.
TGCCAAAAGATGCATTACTCGAGCGAAAATGTTAGCTAGCTTTAATCAAGTTAGAAGAAGAAATACGTAACAACTTGCAGACTGCTGAGCTAAACAGTTATTTGCATAGAAAATGAAATCGGCAATATGAGTTCAAATCCTTGATAAGTTTCCCTTTGAATTAATGCTTTTGAGAAAGTCTTGAATGCATATATTCCCCCCAGTTGTGTGTAAATAGTAGGTCAGACTATGAACTTTAACCTTTATATAACGATCAAAAGGAAAACTTCTAAATCAAAATTTGATATATTCTGCTTGCATCACTTCCTGTCCACAAAATATCAATCCTTTTTACGAAATTACGCAGCCTCCATCTTGACAGAATAACTGTGCTAGCAAATATTCATTACTAAAAACATGTTTCATCGATCTATGAGAATTGAAATTAAATTTTCTATCAATGGAAGAATATTGTCTTGTGTTATAACCAAACAAAAGGTTACAGAATTAGAAATAACCAAAACGGAAGTTGTTACCGAAATGGAAATCTTTATAACATTAACAAAATACAATACTCACCAGTGGTGTGTAGAAGGTAAACCACTGCTGGTGGTGTACTACTTAATCAGTATATTAACACTCCTTCACAATAGAGTCCCTACTCACAGATGTTCATAGGTACGCTATCAACGGAATATCGCTTATACTTGAATAACGTTTACGAGATCGTACGTGTGCATTTTTATCCCTAGCTGTTGGAAAGGGTGATCTCAGAATGTATTGTGGAGTAAACAACAAGCTAACGGAAAAAGTATACTGTTTTGTGCAAAGGTATACTAGGATATTGATTCCTGTCATTCATATGAAATGTATCTTTTCATGCACTCAATATCACTGATGACCAAATACATCACTTCATAGCTACAGAAACCTAATAATCATCACTACTATTACTACAGCTACAATTTTTTTAAAACTCGTTTTAGAGTTTTTCCGACCAGCGTAAGCTGATGGTTTTCCACTGGAGTCGGAGTGACCGAAAATCTCCTGAAGTCTCCAGGACTCTTCTCAGTATTCTGGCATATCTCAACAATGCTGTAGTTTAGATGGTCTCCACTAGTCTCCACTCGTCCTCTTATTTCCAACTCCTCCAGCCTCTGTAGCGAGCACGCAAATTACAATTAGTATCACCGTTAGTTTTATGTTCTATAGTTTTTTCAATCCTTTAGCAAGGTCAAGGTATTTTTCTCTCTTTTCACTTTATTTCGGTTTTACCTTGTGGTCTAGTGAAATGGTAAAGTTCACTATTCGGCAGGTTCTCTTTTTTCTTGATTCTTTTTTCTTTTTCTTTTTTTTTTCTTTTTTTTTTTTGTCGACAATCACTAGTTCTGCTGGTATGACCAAGAATAAGTGACCTGTTTGTATCTCAAAATCCCAGAGAATTGAATGCGTCTCATTTTCTAGGGTGGATTCTGGGTTGTGCATGTACTAATTGTTTATATGGTCGAATTTCATTTTCTTGTACAATTCCTAGTGGATCACCTTCCCCACCTATTTATGTCTAGTTTTATACTCTTTTTACGCTAACTTACAGCATTCGTTTATTATGTGATTGATCGTTTCGTCTCTGTCATCAGATAATGTACATCTGCTATTTTCCTGCGTTTTGTCTATTCTTGTTTCGACATAGTCCTTATGGCTTTCATGTGTGCTGCTATTAGAAGAGATTTAGTTTTTCTCTTAAGGTTTCTTTCTCTTAACCATGTCCAAATTTGTTTTTTTTTTTGTTTTTTCGTGTGAGATTTCGTTTGTTTGTCGCTGGAAATTTCCATACAATTATTTCTCTCCCTATTTCTGTTTCATAGTTATAGTATTTCGCTGGGTCCTATTTCTACTCGCTGTAATCAATCCTTCTTTTCTCTTTTTTATATAATCTTCGAGACGTCTTATCAACGTTATTTTCCATGCTGACGAGTTCTCTCCCTCCTTCTTTTCTTGACACATATAATCTGTCGATATCATCTCTGGGATATAAGGCCTTATGGATCGTCATAAGTTTTCTTGTTCCTGGTCTATTTGTTATATTTTCCTCGTACACTTTAAGAATGGTTCCGAGTATCTGATGAAATTTCTTCAATATAGTTTGGTTTCCGGTAGTTTTCTCATTCGTCGGAGGTATTCTTTTTTAATTTTTTCTTTCATCTCTGCTTGTTTGATTATGTCCGCTTCCAAGTATTTGTAAGTTAACTTTTCTCCGAGCGTTCTGATTTTTTCTTGACTTAGTAATTCTATTCTTTCCGTCATTTTCCGTTTTCCGCTTTTCATTATTAGCACGGTACATTTTTCTATGCCAAATTCCATCCCTACATCGTCACTGTATCTCCTCACTTCCTATGTGAGGTTTTCCAATTTTTCTTCATTTGTATCTACTAGTGCATTTCCTAAGTATGTGACTGAGTGGCAACATCGCTATTACAAATAAAAATGGTGATAGCTCATCAACAGGTCTTTACCCACGACCTAAAGTGGGGACCGGTTTCTAAGTATCTATTGTTTTTGACGCTTCTTTTGGATGATGTTTTTCTGTCACATTAACAGCACTATACCAAGAAGATGAGCAGTTCCGCAAAGTGCATTTTTTTTGTATTTCAGATAGGTTGAGACTTCCTAGTATCATGTTAATGCGTTTATCTGTCCCTTTCTTGATCATACTCAGGGCAACAACTACGATTGGCTTCGGTAGAAATTTTAAGGTACCATATTTCATTTTCTATGTCCAGGTTTTTATGTAATTATCAGTTGGCACTACCATATCAATAAGTAGGCATTTTTTTTCTTTTATAATTCTTAAACACATTATCTTGTATATAGATTTTTTTTCTATCAGTATGGATAGCAAAGTCCCTGAGAACAATAGCTGTTTTTGCTACTGTTATTGGTTCTGCTTGTTGTTTATGTCATTTATTATTATTATTATTATTATTATTATTATTGCAAGCTGATCGCATCAGCGCCAGCCGATGGTCTTTCATTCATGTCCGAGTGACACCAAATCTCGTCAAGTCTATTGGACTCTCCTTAGTATTCTCGTCGATCTCAACAATGCTGTAGTTTAGATCGTCTCGTCCCGTCCTCCGATCTCCAACACTTCCAGCCCCCTTATCAAGCCTCTGGGGACCGTTCCAAGCCCTTGGGGACCTTCAAGTTTACCAATTACAATTGATATCACCGTTATTCTCATGATCCACATTTTTTTTTAAATTCTCTAGCAAGGTCATAGAGTTTGTTTTTCTTTTCGTTTTTTTTTTTTAATTTTCATTCAGTGGTCCGTCGGATCAACAAAACCAACAATACGGCAGGTTCTCTTTTTCTTTCTTTCTTTTTTTTTTTTTTTTTTTTTTTTTTTTTCATAATTATCACTATGTCTGATCATCTGAACAAGATTAGACGATTTCTTCAGGTTGACGCTTAAAATATCCACACTATTGTTTGTTTTGTGTTTTTCATTTCTGTTCCCTAGTTATTGTTGTTCTGTTGATGTTTATGTGGTCAATGCTGTTTCTGGTTGATGTGATTAGTCTTTCTTTGTTCTTGCTTATGTAGTCTTTGCGCTGTCGTATGGATGCATCCACCTATCTGAACAAGATTAGACGATTTGTTTGCATCCCAAAGATTCTTGTGCGTCTCATTCTCCAAGACATACTCTGGTTTGTGCATATACCATTTAGTTGTTTGGTCAAATTCAAATTTCTTGCACAATTCTCAGTGGCTCACATTCGCCACCCATTCTTGGCCAGTCTTATACGCCCTTTGCACCAGTTAGCTCCATTCGCTTATTATGTGATTAATCGTTTCGTATCTATCTCAGTATTATCAACAATTGCTCTTCTGTTGTGTCTTATCTATTTTTGCTTCAACATAATTGGTACTTATGGCCTTGTTTGATGCTGTAATTAGAAGAGATTCAGTCTCTTTATTAAAATCTACCTTCCGAAGCCAAGTACAGGTCTTCTCTTGGGAGATTTCATCCGCTTGACGCTTAAAATATCCACACAATTGTTGTTTTTTTTTCCATTTCTGTTTCCTTGTTATTGTTGTTCTGTTAATGTTTATGTTGTCAGTGCTGTTTCAGGTTGCTGTGATTAGTCTTTCTTTGCTCATTTTTATTTAGTCTTCGAGTCCTCGTATACATGCATCCACGCTATGTTCAATCCTGGCAAGTTCCATTTCTCTTCTTTTTTTTTTTTCTTTTTCACATATATAGTCTGTCTATGTCATCTCTCTGGTGTAAGATCTTGTGCATCATCATCAGCTTTCTTGTCTTCTGGTCTATTTGTCTAAGTTCTTCTGTTGTCCATTTCATGAATGGTCCCAAATATCTTACAAGGTAAACAGCCCTGTGTTCATCCCTTTCCTGAGATTCCAGCGTTATTTGTCTTTTTCCACTTTTTATTATGAGCATTGCACATCGGTTTATTGCGAATTCCATCCCCATATCCAGACTGCATATTCTTATTGTTTGTATCAGTCTCCAATTCTTTTTCATTTTTTGCTAACATCTTCATGTCGTCCATGTTCATTTGGTGATTAATCTTTTCTTGTGATTTTATAAATTTGTAGCCTCCTGTGCATTTTCTAAGTATGTGATTTAATGCCATCACTGCTATAATAAATAGTAATGATGAAAGTACATCTTCATGGAAGTTCCTTCTCAGGATTTTCACCTCGGCATAAGTTATTATTATTATTATTATTATTATTATTATTATTATTATTATTATTATTATTATTTTACTCTTTTGAAAGTTTTTCACACCAGCGTCAGCTGATTTTTTTCACTGGAGTCTAAGTGACAACAAACTTTCCTCAAGTCTCCAGAACTCTTCTAGACATTCTGGCCGATCTCAACAATGCTGTATTTTGGGTGATCTCTAGTCATCCTCTTATTTCCAAGTCCTTCAGTCACGGTACAAATCCTTTGGTGTTTGTACGGAGCACGCCAATTACAATTAGCATCAGCGTCACTTTCATGTTCCATAGTTTTTTTAGTTCTATAGCAAAGTCTTAGTACTTATCTCTCTTTTCTTTATCTTTTAGTTTTACCTTGTGTTCGACCAAAACGGCAAAGTTCTCTATTCGGCAGGTTCACTCTTTTTGTTGACTATAATTAGATCTGGTCGTCCGGCCGAGATTAGGAGATCCATTATTATTATTATTATTATTATTTAGTGGATACTACTTAATAGAGCCATCCTTTATTTAGATACAAGATAGGATCAGTTTTGAAAGAAACAATTTGAATTTATAAAAGTATTGCTCATCTGATTCATTGTTAACAATGCGTCGTTTAATTGGACTAAAAAAACAGTGCTTCCGTAATAAGATTTTATTTGATAAATTCTGAATTACTCAAAATATATTTTGACTCACTAAAACAATATATAACTGTTATGTCATCGGAAAAGGGCATAAAGTAAATAGGACAAACATGTACTCAGAGAGAATGTTAAAAGTTATATATTAAAGAAAATGAAAAAGTTATATATTAAAGAAAATGAAAAAGTTATATATTAAAGAAAACAAATAATAAAATGTCGCCAGTGTAACTTTGCTACAAAACTCACTGAGTGAATTAGAGTCACACGTTATATCTTTATTGGATGAGTCCATTGTGTATCGAGAATAGGAAGGTACCACAACAAAAATTATATATATATATATATATATTAAAATGAATAGGTCAACAAAGAGATTTGTATTTTTTAAAGATTTATTCATTTGTTTCGTTCTTACATACATGTATGTTTCCAGCCTTTTGTTTTGGTCAGAGAACATACATGGCACAAGGCCATGAGAATGGTATACTCCATGAGACTTGGACTCCTTCGACACGAGTGAGTTCAAGTCTCATTGAGTACCCTATTCACATGGCCTTGTGTCACATATGTTCTCTGATGAAAACAAAAGGTTGGAAACATACATGCATGTATGTAAGAACGAAATAAATGAATTATTCTTTAAAAAATACAAATCTCTTCGTGGACCTATTCATTTTAAAATCTTCCTTTCTCTCTTTGGACCTACAATGAAATTTTTTTACATATATATATATATATATATATATGTGTGTGTGTGTGTGTGTGTGTGTGTGTGTGTGTGTGTGTGTGTGTGTGTGTGTGTGTGTGTGTGTGTGCGCTTATTCGTTTAGGTACATGTTCCTGAACATCCATCAAATTCATTTAAATTTACTTAATAACTTTCTTGTGTATCTAGACCTTTTTTTTAGACTAGTACTCAAATCTGTGCCCTCCACCCTGAGAGCCTTGCAGATTTAATTATTTTTTATATCATTCGGAAATTAATACAGGAATAATATCATAAAAGCTTCCTAAATAAAATAAGACTTAGTAGATTAATACTTAATCTGGTCACATTTTACTACATTTAATTGTTTAATCCTCGTAATTATATCACTTGAGTAGAAAATTTCCCCTTTTGAATATTATTCCACAGACGTCTTTGAGAATTTTCTATCTGTTAGTTTTGATTGTATAAAACTTTAAGTGTTTTCAATTAGTTTCATGTTTGTTGATTAATCAGACCAGTAAGAGATTTTAGAAGCCATTTTCTGCTGACTAGATTATTCGTGGATCAGTCAGAATGGTAAGGAATATTGTTCGGTTGGAAGACAGTATTCCCATCAGAATAATGCTTATGGCCTGAAAGAAGCAATTCACAATATGGCATATTTTGATATGATACAACATTTAATGTTTTAAACACTTAATTGGCCATGAAACTCCTTTAGCCGAGAAAGCAACCCATATCAAAATGCTTCCCCCACATTGTTTAACAATCAGTCAATCAGAATTTTCTTCACCAGATTTTTTAAGACAACACTGACCAAACTAAACCTGCTTTTATCATTAAAAATCTCATAATAAAACTAGTCTTTGTTTTTGTAACACTGAATGAAGTGGTTCTGTTCCTAGACTTACAAGATTTGTTTAAAAACTATCAAAACTGAAGCTGCAATTACCAAGACAGAAATTAACAATGAATATTAATGTTCCTCAAAATAGTCTCCTTAGAATTCAAAATATTAGCATTTTGGGGGGCGGGGGTCTTGCCACGTCTGAATCTTTTCTTCTGATATAGAATGTGCCTGAGCCATTATATACCGTTCAATGTACTTCACAAACTCAAATGAATTTTGAGTTTAGGAAATTTTTAAAAAAAGTCAAACAGATCCAGGTCTGGTATGATGTATGCTTCACTTGCAAAATCTTGTGTTTCGCCAAAAATATTTCTCTCAAAATGCACTGAGACACGTTTCATAATTATTTTCCGATTTGCCACTGACTCAATATTAAGACTTCGTTCTTGGCACAATACTGTTTCAACAAAAACATATCACTCAAAATGCACTAAGACAGGGTTTATTATTATTTTACAATCTGCGTCTGACTCAACTACACTATATTAAGTCTTGCTTCACTTGAAAAATCTTGTGTTTCGCCAAAAACATTTCACTCAAAATACACTGAGACAAGGTTCAAAATTATTTTCCGATTTACCACCAGCTCAACTACTCAATATTAAGACTTCGTTCTTTGTACAATCCTCTGTTTCAACAAAAACGTATCACTCAAAATGCATTATTTCGAGCCTTCCAATTTTTTTACGACAGCTTTAGCTAGAATTTTTTTTACTGGAGTTTGAATGACAAGTCTTCAAATGTCAGATCGTCTGATTATGTTGACGATTCTAACAATATTGTTGTCTTTATGGTCTCGAATCTAACTTTGATTTCCAATTCCTCAAGTTTCCTTTCCAAACTTTTGTGGACCGTTCCTCACGAGGTAATTACAATTGGTATCATTGTCACCTTCATGTTCCACAACTTTTTCAGCTCTCTGGTCAGGTTCAGGAATTTTTTTTATCTATTTTCTTTCTTTGAAATTCACTATGTGGTTCACTGGAACAGCTTACTCCTCTAAGCGAAATATTTTTTTCTTGTTAATTAACTCTAAGTCTGATCTTCTGGCAGGAATTTGGTCATTCATTTACATCTCTAAGTTCTTGAGAATTTTATGGGTCCCATTTTCTAGAAAGGATTCTGGCTTGTGCATATACCTTTTATTAGTATGGTCGATTTTTATTATTATTATTCACTCATTAGAGCTTTTCACATCTGCGATAGCTGATGGTTTTTCACTGAAGTCTGAGTGACAGCAAATCTCCTCAAGTCTCCAGGACTCTTCTTAGTATTCTGGTCGTTCGCAATGATGCTGTCGTTTGGATGATCTCCACTCGTCCGCCAACCACTAAGTCCTCTAGTCCCTTTAGTAATCCCTTAGTTACTGTTCCAAACGCACCGATTACAATTGGTATAATTGTCACCTGCATTATTATTATTATTATTATTATTTGTTCTCTTTTTTTCCTAACAGCGTAAGCTGATGGTTTCTCATTGGAGCTTGAGAGACAAGTATCCTTAAGTCCTCAAGGACACTTTTCAGTATTCTGGCCGTTCTCAATAATGCAGTACTTTGGATGGTCTCCACTCGTCCTCTTATTTCCAAGTACTCCAGTCCTTGTACTAATCTTTTGGGGATTGTTCCAAGAGTAACCGTTATAATTGGTATTATCGTCACTTTTATGTTCTTCAGCTTTTTCAATTCTCTTGCTAGGTCGAGGTATTTATCCTTCTTTTCACATTCTTTCAATTTTACAGTGGTCCGCCTGGACCACAAAGTTCACAATTCTGCAAATTCTCTTATCTATTTATTTTATTTTTTTTTTTTTTTTGTTGATTATTATGAGATCTGGTGGTCTGGCTGAGATTTGGAGATTCGTTTGTCAGTCAAATTCTCAGATGAGTTTGTGCGTCTCAATCTCTAGGACAGATTCCAGGTTGTGCATATACCATTTGTTCGTATGGTCAAACTTCAACTTCTGGCTCAGTTCCCAGTGGATCACCTTGCCCACCCAGTCGTGCCTAGTCTTATACTCTTTCTGTGCTAATTTGCTGCATTCGCTTATTATGTGATTAATCATTTCGTCTCTATCACCACATAACCAACGTCTGCTCTTTTATTATATCTTATCTAATCTTGCTTTGATGTGATTGATTCTTATAGGATTGCTTTGTGCTGCTATTAGGAGAGATTCAGTTTGTCTCTTAAGGTTTCTCTTTTTTAGCCACATCCATGTTTTCTTGTGTGATATGTCACTTATTTATCGCTTAAAACGTCCATAGAGTTGTTTTTCTTCCCATTTTTGTTTTCTGGTTATTGTCGTTCTGTTAGTCCTCGTGTTGTCAGTATTGTTTCTAGTGGCTGTAATCACTCTTCCTACACGTTTTTGTATGTAGTATTCGCGTCGTTGTATTGATGCATCAAAACTGTCTTCAGTACTGGCAAGTCCTTTTCCTCCTTCTTTTCTTAACATATAATTTGTCAACGTCGTCTCTGAGGTGTAATGCTTTTTGCATGGGCATTAGTTTTCTCGTTCTCTAGCTCGTTTGTTTAAGATCTTCTCAGGTCCACTTCAAGAATGGTCCTGAATATCTTATGAGGAGGACAGGCCAGGTATTTATTCCTTTGATAATATTTCTGCTATATAGTTTTGTCTCGTGTCGCTTTCTGATTCGCCGATATATTCTTTCTTAATTTTTTCTTTTATGTCCTCTTGTTTGATGGTGTCGGCTTTCAATATTCCCAAGTAATAGCAGGTTTCCTTTTCTCCGAGCGTTCTGAGTTTTTCTTGATTTAGTAGTTCGACTCCTTCCGTTATATATCGTTTGCCACTTTTCATTACTAGCATGGCGCATTTTTCTATGCCAAATTCCATTCCTATATCTTGACTGTATATTCTCAAAGTTTGTATTAGGGTTTCCAATTCTTTTTGGGTTTTGCCAAAAAGGTAGATGTCGTCTATGTATACCAAGTGTTTGATCTTTTCCTGCGATTTACTCAGTTTGTATCAGGCTGAGCATTTCCTAAAGGTATGGTAGAGTGGCACCATGGCTATCACAAATGGAAATGGTGGTAGAGCATCTCCATGGAATATAACTCTTTGGATCTTTACCTCTGCTAAGCTTTGTCCTCCTGCTGTCAATTCCATTCTCCAAGTTTCAATAGTCTTCTCGATAAACGGCATTATTTGGTCGGGTATCTTATACATTTTGAGACGGTGTAGTATCCAGCTTTGGGGGACAATATCGTAAGCTTTTTTTGTAGTCTATCCAGGCCATAGCTAGATTTTTCCGTCTCGTTTTACTTTCGTTGAGGATGTGTTGATCTATGTATAGTAGTTCCTCTGTGCCTCTGGTTCTCTTGCGGCATCCTTTTTGTTTCGTCGGGGAAGATTCCACTGCTTATCAATGAGTAGTAGATCTTTTCCCTAATTTGTGCCGTTAGTATTTTCCACATCAACGGTAGGCACGTTATGGGTCTGTACTTGGTTAGGGCAGTTCCTTTGAGTGGTTTTTTTTGTATAGAGTGGTCTTCCCTTTGGTCAACCTTTCGTGTATCTCAGTTTTTTGTATGCATTTATTCATTTCAGTTGCAAGTCTGTCGTGAATCATGGTGAACTTATTATTATTATTATTAGTAGTAGTAGTAGATTTGGTTTAATAGGACCATCAATTATCAGGTCATAATGTTTTAGAATTCTTTTAATCATTCTCTCTGAAGAAAAATGTGTCCTAGTTTTAAATTTCTTCTATAGTTTAATGTAACGAGGTGGAGCCAATAGAAAAGAAGATGCTTGGAGGGGGTCATCAAAGTCATATGATTCGTTTTTACATCTCTTTTTTTCTAAAGGAAAAAATGTCCTTACATTAGATGAATTTGACAATTCTCTCCTTCAAAATCGATGTTATTTCATTTAATGTGGGTCGGTAATTTTACATTTGTTGTTTCTTTACTTTTGGTAGTAAGCGTTTTATTACATTTGTCAGCCAATGAATTTTTCTTCTTCTTCTTATTATTATTATTATTATTATTATTATTAGTAGTAGTAGTAGTATTATAGCTTTTCACATCAGCGTTAGCCGATGGTTTTTCAATGGATTCTGAGTGACAACAAGTCTCCTCAAGTATCCAGGACTCTTCTCAGTATTCTGGCCGTTCTCAAAAATGCTGTCGTTTGGATGGTCTCCACCCATCCGCCAACTTCCAAGTCCTCCAGTCTCTTTAGTAATCCTTTAGTTACTGTTCCAAACGCACTAATGACAATTGGTATAATTGTCACCTGCATGTTCCACAGTTTTTTCAATTTCCTAGCAAGGTCGAGGTACTTATCCTTCTTTTCACATTTTTTCAGTTTTATTCTGTGGTCAGCCATTCATTTGAGAGTTTTTCATAACAGCGTTAGCTGATTTTTTTTTACTGGAGTTTGAATGACAGCAAGTCTCCTCAAGTCTCCGAACTCTTTTCAGTATTTTGGTCGTTCTTAATAATTCTGTAGTCTATATGTTCTCCACTTGTCCTCTGATTTCTAAATCCTCCAGTCCTTTTACGAAGCCTTTGAGGACCGTAGCGAGCACACCAATTACAATTATCATCGTCACCTTCACGTTCCAAAGGTTTTGTTCTTCAGAAACGTCTAGATACTTATCTCTTTTTTTTGCTTTCTTTTATTTTTACTTTGAGGGGGTGTCCCCGTGGTGTAATGGTTAAAGCGATGGACTGCGGAATCGTAGTACGCGAGTTCGTACTCCAGTCGTGCTATTACATTCACTTTCGGACAAATACCGAAATGTGAACCCCCTTATCCTCCCAGCTATGGGTTAAATAGTACCACAACTGTTCTTTTAGGAGAATAGATTTGGCATTAAATAACCTAAAAAGGTTGATATGCCATTAAACAAAGAAAACGAAACCGAAACCTTTTTACTTTGTGGTCCACTGGGACACCAAAGTCTGCAATTCAGCATTTACTATCTTTTTTTAACTATCACATGGTCTGGTCGTCTGGCTGAGATTTGATGATATGTTTGTGTCTCAAAATCCCAGAGAATTGAATGCGTCTCATTTTCTAGGGCGGATTCTGGGCTGTGCATGTACCAGTCATTCGTATGGTCAAATTTTAATTTCTTGCACAATTCACAGTGGATCACCTTTCCCACCCGAGCATGTCTAACCTTATACTGTTTTTGCACAATTTACTAGGTTTGCTTATGTGATTAATCGTTTCGTCTCTGTTATTACATAACCTATATCTGCTGTTTAGTTGTGTCTTATCTATTTTCGTTTTAACAGAGTTAGTCCTTATGGTGTTGTTTTGGGCTGCTATTTGAGAAGATGCAATCTCTGTCTTAGCCATGTCAAAGTCCTCTCGTGTGAGATTTCCTTTGTTTGTCTCAGGAAATATTTTTCTTCACATTTTTGTTTCCTAGTTATTGTTGTTTCGTTAATCATTGTGTAATTAGTGTTGTTTCTAGTGGCTGTATAGTATAGGACCAAAAAAATTAAAGCGTTGAAACTGATAAAAAGAAATGAATTCACAGAAAAGAAACACTCAAAACTTGAATCTCAAGGAAGAAAATAGTACTCGCTTTATTTTCGGGAATCACAGCGGACTGTTGTTAAAAAGCTCGCTCAACAGCGTTCTTCCCCGCCTTCTCTTTTCTTTTTTTTTTTTTTTTTTTTTTTTTTTTTTTTGTTGCTATCACGTTTTCTTTCTTTATCACTCTTTCCCTACGTGCACTTTAGTTAGCGATCGTAGAAAAGGTTCACCTTCCTCTTCTTAGCGATGGCAGCAGCGTTTTTATCGTCGGCCTGTTGATGTTTATCATATCAGTCGGATTGCTATGACAGGCTGGGTTCTATGCGGCGTGCAGCGTGCGCCTCTTTTGAAACATGTTCGAAAACCTGTCTTGAATTGCCAAAATCTCGCTACTTGATTTTCTTATATACCGATTTGATGGAATCAACTCAAAGGTTCTTGAAAGTTCGATGCTCACCAGTGGGACAGTAGTGAAAGTTTACACGCGATTATATTAAAATCACGCTTTTTCTCTACGGGTCACTCTGCCTGCACGAGCGAGGTTCGTGACAATTTTTGATCGTCAGACCTTTGTACCCAATGACTGATAACAGCTGATGTGCTCGAATGTTCTTTAACCTTGAGAACGCCGCAATTTAATGACGGCGCCCGTCCGTAATATTACAGCTGTGATTAGTCTTTCTTTGCTCTTTTTGATGTATTCTTCTGGTCATCGTATCAATGCATCAATGCTATCTTTAAGGCTGTCAAATCCTCTTCCTCCTTTTTTTCTAGACTCATTTTTATTATTATTTATTATCATTATTATTATTATTTGCGATTTTTTTACGCCAGCTAACGCAGGTGGTCTTTTACTAAAGTAAACAAGTCTCCTCAGGTCTCTAGGATTCTTCTCAGCTTTCTGGTTGATCTCAACAATGCTGTTGTCTGATTGCTTCTATTCGTCCATCGATTTTCCAACACTTCGAGTCCTTTTTCGAAGCCCATGGGGACCGTCCAAGCCCACTAATCACTATTGGTATCATCGTCAGTCTTATGTTCCAAAGCTTAGTTCTCTTGCAATAGTTTTCTTTTATTTTTACTCTGTGTTCTGTTGGGACGACAAAATCCACTATACAATTTCTCTTTCGATTTTTTCACTCCACACGAGTTTTAACACCAGTTTTATCTGGAGTTTAAATGACAGCAAGTCTCCACAGGTCTTCAAGACAATTCAAAGTATTCTAGGCAATTTTAGCAATGCAGTGGCTTGTTTGGTCTCGATTTTTTTTCTTATACTTAATTCCTCCAGTCTCCTTTTAAAGCTCTTAGGGACTGTTCCAAGCACGCTATCTACAAAATACAAGTATTATTATTATTATTATTATTACCACATTTTTTACAATGATTAGATCGAGCCAAAAATAAAACTGTAATTCAGCTACAGTTTCAAATAAACTTTCATAAAAGGTGTACTTATTTTTGGATTTCAACATGTTCATATTTTTAATGACAGGATTTCACTGCTGTAGATTTTGGCAATAAGTTGTACAAAATGATACTTACCTTGTATGTATAATATTTCAACAGAAATTATAAATTGATAAAAACCAGAAAAAAAATTTTTAGTCCATGAGAAATTTGATATCTTATAAGAAAATTTTTGGAGCGTACATATTTATGAGCCATAATTTCTCATCGGCTTTAGACTCCATACACAGAGAAAAGATGGAGAAAATATTACTTGCGTATAGCCTTCCCATTGAAACTGTTAGCACTATAATGATGCTCTACAAAAACATGAAAGCAATGGTTTACTCACTTAATGGTGACACTGTCTTCTTTGACATTGTCACTTCAGTTTTTCTCTGAAAAGCATGAGCACTATATATATATATATATATATATATATATATATATATATATGGTGCTTTCAATAGGTTTCCAGACTTTTTCGTACAGGCATTTAAAATTGTCGTAGACTTTGGAAAATTCAGTATGTTATTGCTATACATCTTATGAGATGACAGACCAATTTTTATGATTTCAGGTTCAAATCAACAGTTACAGCAGCAATTGAAAACTCCCTACTAAAGCCTGATTGTCACAGCTGGTGAATTTCAAAAATGCAATCTCGTCGTGACGACACTTTAGAGGAACGATATGCAATAAAATTCTGTTTTAAACTTGGAAAAAATGCCACGGAAACGTATGGAATGCTTCAGACTGCTTTTCGACCATTTTTCACGAATCGAGCATCAGTAATTGAGTTGCAGAAGAGATTAAAGGAAGGCAGGGAGTCTGTGAGGGATGATGAGAGGTGTGGGAGGAGTAAGGAAGTCAATACACCAGAGTTGATTGGCCAAACGGTTAGGATTAGGGTTACTATGTTGAGGTTTTAAGGGAGTTCAGGAAGAGATTCCGTGCGAAGAGGCCAGCACTCTTCAAATCGGGTCAGTGGCATTTCCACCTGGACAATGCACCAGTCCAAGATGGGCACCAACACAGTTCCTTAACCTCCCTATAGTGTAGACCTTGCTCCCTGTGACTTTTGCTTATTCCCTAAGCTCAGAGGCTGTCGTTATGAGACAATTGAGGAGATGAAAGAGGCTGTGACGAAGGTGATTGACACGCTCACACAAGAGGACTTCAATGGGGCCTTGAAGAAGTTGTTGGAACGGTACAACAAGTGTATTGCAGCCGAAGGAGATTACTTCGAAGGGGACTAGCGTTTCATGTGTGTACTATCAATAAAATGCCCATACGAAAAATGTCTGGAAACTTATTTCATGATCCTCGTATATATATATATACATATATAATCTTTCTAGATTTCTTACTACAAATACAAATAGATCTAATGAAAGAAAATGGTTTCACGTTAATAAAAACCAGAAACGAACGATATCTTGCAGAAACTATGACAGATGCAGACTACGCAAATGATCGAGCGCTTCTCTGAAATACACCGACTTAAGCTGAATCCCTGCGACAAAGACTGAAGCAGGCAGTAGAGCAGCATTGGCTTCCATATGAATGCAAATGATTCAAAGTTCATGTGTTATAAACAAGAAGGAACCATTTCTACTAAGAGGCAAATCTCTTAAATTAGTTTACCAGTTCACATACCTCGGCAGCAGTATTTCATCTACTGAAAGCGATATCATCATACACATTATGAAGGCCTGAATTGCTATCAACAGGCTTGTGATCATACAGAAATCCGATAAAATAAAGTAGGATTTCTACCAAAGAAAATTGAAGAAAAATAAGAGGAATTAAAAGATAAATTTAAAATATGTAATTAAAAAAAAATAAGACAAAAATGAAACAGAAAGTCACAAGTATTTATTGGAACTTAATGTACGGAATTAAACAAAAAAATCTACCTTTTTAAATTGAAAGATTCAAAAAATGAATCCCTAGAGACAAAAAAACAAAAAGAAATAATATATATTAAATATCATCAAATTAGTTGATTTATGAAAATGAACTTATATTTTCGCTATTTTCTTTAAAAGAATTGAAAATACAAAAAATAGAAGAGAAAAAAGATTTGAAAAGTACTTTATTGGAGTTTGGAAAATTTTTTCTGGGGTGGGGGGAAATGGCATATCAACCATTGTGGGTTACTTAATGCCAAATCCAATTTATACATATCTATTAAATATATATGATTCGGTTTGGTTGGGTTTTATGGCATATCAACCATTGTAGGTTATTTAATACCAAATCCTCTTTATACATATATATTAGATATATATGTTTTGGTTTGGTTTGGTTTTATGGCATATCAACCACTGTAGGTTATTTAATGCCAAATCCTCTTTATACATATATATTAGATATATATGATTGGTAAACATTATTCAATAGTTCCAAATATTATGATGTACCACTAACAATTCAATTAAATATCAGTCATTTGTTTACACATAGTTTGGTGATCAAACAGTTCTATTTCAAACAAATTTAGCATGAGTACACAGTTTAAACGTCAAACAGATCTATTTGAGCCACAGATAGGACCCAATCAG
>CAUZXS010001672.1:0-5000 GCA_963585895.1 Sepioteuthis lessoniana | reverse complement strand
TGTACAATCAAACGGTTAAATTGATCTATTTAAATATCATTGGTTTGGTTAGGTTTCTTTGTTTATTTTTACATTAACTTTCTTGCATTATTTAATGCCTAAGACATTCTTTTAGAAAAAACAATATTGGTACAATTTAACCCATAAATGGATAGATAAGGGAGGTCATACTTTTCCCCAAGGGTACGAATGTAGTGTGGAACTTGCTTACTTTGATATTTCAGTCCAGCACATTAACTACTGTGCCATGGGGATTCCCCCTTGAAAATTATTAGCATTAGAAAAAAATACTTGAAACTATATAATAGTCTGCAAATTATTTGAATTAAGATTAATTACTTGAAGCTATATTAGTTTACAAAGGATTATCATTAGTTACTTTAAACCAAAAAATTGCTTGCATAAAGAATGACTGTGGCATTAAATAACCCAGCAAGGTCTGTCATGCTGCAAAACCAACAAACTAACCAACCAACCTAAGCAAAGGAAGTCAATTTTGAAATTCATTTGGTAAATATCAATTGGAAATATCCCCGAAAAATGATGACACATTGTAAATTTGTACAACTGTAATTTATAGACTGAATATTTAACATTATTAGTGTAACTCTTATTTTGTATCCAACAATGGACTTATATTTTTATTACATTTAATAATGCAGACATTTTTGTATATATATATATATATATATATATATATATATATATATATATATATATATATATAAAAGTAGTAAGTAAAGTTGGCAACAGTAGACAAGGGTGACCAGAAGGCTCCCTTTTCAATAGCTACAACACTGAGGTGTAGGGCAGGGCACTACTCCTTTCCATGGATTGCTCAACTTAACCCTTGATACATACCTTATATTACTGAGTGTTAAGCAAGGAGGTATCAAGTACCATTTTTAAAGTCTTTGGTATGACGCGAACTGGGATTGAACCCAGGTCTCCCAGACTATTGGCAAACACTCTACCCTCTTGACCAATGAGCTCCTGGATATGATATTAAACTGCATTTGATGGTAAAGCTCCAGTTCAGGAGCTTCGAAGAATATGGGGTACCTCTTCATTGCCATTACACCCATGTCCACTCTGACCCTGAGTAATAGTTCTTGTTAGAGTCCAATCTGTTGGTCAAGTAGAAATAGTTAATCATTTACAATATTTGGAACCATTTAACTGTGTGCAAATAGAACAATTAATGTTATTTAGCAATACTTAAAGCATTTAACTGTATACAAATAATAACTTGCAATACTTGAAGCCATTTAACTGTGTGCAAACAATAACAATATTTGAAAACATGTGACTGTGTGCCAACAAATGAACTCTGACTCATTTAAAAATGTTACCAACAAACTATTCCCATAAAAATCATATGTACAAACAGGATTTAACATTAATTTACCCACAATGGTTCGTGTTCATTTTATCGTACTTTTGTGCTTCTACTATTGAATTTTTTTTAATTAAGAGAACAGGCATTACTTTTTGAATGACCCTCATACTTTCCCAAAGTTTATTACTGCACACATATGGAATATTAAAACATCAATTTCACAATACCTACAACTGATTGGATATGAGTTATAATGATATCAGCCGAAAAATTAATCAACTGACTAAGATCTGATCCCTCTGAAGCAATGTGTATTCATTCAACTCTACTGCTTTTGAGAAAGGCACATATATATCTCTTAGTCTAATTGCTATGAGTCAAGTCATCTGAGGCTGTAGAATACACTGATTGCATCTCTGTAGAAGAGTAAGGCCCTCCCAACAAGAGTCCTAGAAATCTGATGGTGCAGCTCCAATTTTGGAACTTTGGGGAATGTGGAGTACCCCTTCATTGCTATTGTTCCGAGGTCTACTCTGGCTCTGAGTGGTAGCATCTGGTAAGGTCCTATCTATGGGTCAAATAGAATTATTGACATTTAAACTGAGTCCAAACAAATAATTTATGGTAAAGTTAATTGTTAGAAATAGAACTGTTGATCTTTTAACTGTGTGTAAATGAATAACTGATATTTAATTGAATTGTTAATGATACATAGCAATACTTGGAATCATATAACTTTGATGTACATATTTTTATTTTTTTAAGTAGAGGAATATTCACAATATAACTTTGAGTTAAGCTAAATTGAATTGTTTGAAACAGAACTTTTTGATCATTTAACTGTGTGTAAACAAATGACTAATGTCAAAGATACATAGCAACACTTGGAACTATTTAACTTCATTGATTCATATTTACAAATCTAATATGTATGTCTAAACTGGATTTGGTATTAAATAACCTACAATGATCGATATGCCATAAAACCAAACTAAACCTAATAGCTATATGTAAAATATTAAAGCTGTTTGGCAACACTAGCTTAGATAAGACAACTAATTCAGAAGAAGGATAATTCTAACTTCAAAACTAAAATCTAATGAACCAGCATAGCAAACCACAATGACTTGTATTTTACAAACTTTGAAAAAGGACGAATTTTGGCAGGGAATTGAGAAAAAAAAACTGATGACAACTACAATTATTTCTAATGTAATTGTTTATCTAAATCAGTAGATTAATGTTTTAGGAGTAGTGCCCTCCACTACACCTCGGTGTAGTAGCTATTGAAAAGAGAGCCTTCATATCACCAGCAACTATTAATTTATGACCAGGCCATTGGCTTAATGAGTGTTCGCCAATGGTCCGGAAGACCAGGGTTCAATTCCAGGTCAAGTAATACCAAAGACTCAAAAAATGGTACTTGATACTGCCTTGCTTAACATTCAGCATTATAAGGTACAGATCAAAGGTAAAGTGGAGCAATCCAGGGAAAGGAGTAGCACCCTCTCTGACACTTTGATGTAGTAACTATTGAAAAGGGAGCCTTCAGGTCACCAGTAACTATTAATTTAACTGAACCATTGGCCTAATGAGTAAAATGTTCGCGAATGGTCCTGGAGACCTGGGTTCAATCCCAGTTTGGGTCATACCAAAGACTCAAAAAATTGTACTTCATGCCGCTTTGCTTAACACTCAGCATTATAAGGTATGGATCAAGGGTAAAACGGGCCAATCCAGGGAAAGGAGTTGCACCCTCCCTTATACCTTGGTGTAGTAGCTATTGAAAAGGGAGCCTTTTGGTTACCCTCGACTGTGGTCAAAAACTTTACTTTTTTACTTATTACTTTATAAATCATTAATTAATAAATATTATAAAATATATAAGTTTGTGTTGGAAATTCATTATAACATTTATTTGTCTGAATCACTAACAGAAATTTATCATTAATTATTCTTCCCTAGTTTTTATTCAGACTCTTACTTATTCTGTTATCTATTATTATGTTATTTATTATTATGTTATTATGTTATTTATTATTAGTTCAGTTAGTTCAATACAAACAGAGTTGCAAATATGTTTCTCATCACCCAATAGTAAATAATTAAAGTTTACTGGTTATGCATTTTAGCTTTCACTTAGTGTCTAAATGATATTTATATGTACCAACATGTATATTATATAATAAAGTGGGTAACTGTATATAATATAAATTACATTGATATAGATATCAGACATAACAGTATAATATATCCTATTATCAATATTAGTATAATAGTCATATTTATTAGATAAAAACATCTTATGCAACCTACTGAGATGGTATTTATATACATGTTATATAAAGAAGAGTTGACAATTGTTGTTGAGCGCAACCCAGAGTGTCCCTTTTCTATTGCTATTACACTGAGAAGTGCACAACTCCTTTCCCTGGGTTGCTCCACTTTACTCTTGATATATACCTTTTAGTGCTGAGTGTTAAGCAAGGAGGTATCAAGTCCCCTTTTTTTAAGTCTTTGGTATGACTCAACCAGAGATTGAACCCTTGGTCTCCCAGGAAATTGGCTAACACTCTACCCATTAGATCAAAAACACGAAGAAATATATAACATATATATATATGTTATATATACATATATATATGTTATATACATATATATATATTATATATTTCTTTGTGTTTTTGGTTCACATCAGAAAAGAAAAACAGAATGGAAATAAATTTATAATCCTTAAATTAACCGGTCTATGGTTTTTTCTTTAAAGAAAATATATATATATATATATATATATATATATATATATATATATATATAATATGACATATATATATATATATATATATATACATGTATCAGTGGCGACTCTAGCCTATTTTTGCTACTCGTGCCCCCCCCCCGCCCCTCTGTCAACTTCAGTTCCCAACCCGTGGTCCGTGGACCCAAAGTAAGTCTTCATAGTTGCTATTGCGTGATTCTCCATTGTATAGCACAGATTGACAAACGTACCTTGCATGGTTTTTATTTTGTAAACAATCAAGATACTATATAATTTGTAGTCTTGTTAATACAGTAGATAAGATAATTTTTTTTCCTTTCAAAAGTATAGAAGAAAAGAGAAGATGTTCATTACTATGACGAGAAAAATATGTTTATTAGAATAAAGAAACTGATGACAATATACACAGACACAGCTAGTAGTTTCAATTTCGCTTAAAATAAAAATTATTTGTTGAAAATGTATTCAAATAAACAAATTTTAGTTACAGAATGTAATATATGCAACATTCATTAAAGAAATAGAGATCTGTTAGTGAAAAAACGAATTAAAACATGCCATTTAACCAACATTTACCATAGCGACGATGATGACGTCGGTGACGGCTATAATCTACTATCCCCTCTCTCTCTCTCTCTCTCTCTCTCTCTCTCTGTCACTCTCCCTCTTCCCAAGACAGCTGTCAGCAGTCACAACGTGCTAATATTTTTGAGCACAGTGTTTAGAGTTGCTCTTGCTATTGGCTACAGCCAAAAGCGGATTTCTCTAACATTACTGTTATTATAAGGGTCAAGTGCCTGGCACGGATTGCGCGCGTTCAACATTATAGCTGATTTTATGGGATGTTCAATGAATCTGACGGTGGCCGGACAAAGAACATCC
>CAUZXS010001671.1:192500-198396 GCA_963585895.1 Sepioteuthis lessoniana | reverse complement strand
AAGTATGAATAAATGAAATATGTTAAATCTAATGCTGATAAAAAAAGCGGGGGTTGCTTAATTTGTTTTTAAACTTAATATTCATTATTTATTGTTTACGTAAGTTCAACTAGGCACACACGCATTTTTTCGTTTTACTGTCACAGCTTTTCTTGACTGTTTACAACGAACACACAGACACAAACTGAAATATCCACAAAATGCTGACTATTGATGCATTTCTTTTTTTCTTTTCTTTTTTTTTTTAACTGTTTCAATTTCTCCCTTTCTTGAGTTTTACTATTACATACCCGACTTGAGGAGAAAGAGAAAAAAGTCAACATCGTGAAATATTTTTGTAGTAGTAAAAAAGACAGTCATCTTTTTTCTTTCTTTCTGTTCTTTTCAGTTCTTTAAAAAAATACACACACAAATACGGCTGTAAAGTTAAAGTAATTCCTCGAAAAACATAAACAGCTTCCACTTTTTCTTTATTTAATACATATATATATATAATATACATCAACAATATACTTGTTATTTTGAAAATTTTGATCTCATTTGAGATGTAAATATCTCAGTACACAGTCTAGGCAAATGAAACTCTCTCTCTCTCTCTCTCTCTCTCTCTTTATATATATATATATATATATATATATGTGTGTGTGTGTGTGTGTGTGTGCGTGTGTGTGATTTTTGAAACACTCCGTCGGTACATTAAAGAGGAAAATACAAATTCCTTGTGTGTATCTCAAACTCTCAAATATCTTTATTTCGTTCAGATTTTTACTCAACGGATTTTACACACTGACTGACTCTTACGACTACACCTGGCCTTTCCGTATCTTCCTTCATTATAATTTCTCTCTCTCTCTCTCTCTCTCTCTCTCTCTCTCTCTCTCTCTCTGTCTATTTATCTACGTTTAAAATTCAATTTTTCCATCTTTACGTAGAATCCATGTAGATAAAAGATACTTATTTACGAGGCTTACTTAGTGAAATAAGTCAAATAAATTTGTTAAACACCCCCACATTTATGTAGAAAAGAGGGTTCATTAATGTGTGAGAAGGTTAACTGTCTGTTTGTTGTCAATTTCTTCTCCCGCGAAAAAAATTAACGCGGGCTTCGGCAAAACTCATTTTTTTTCTTTTTTTGTTGAATTTATTTGATATTAAGTTCTTAAATTTAAAGATTTTTGCAAGCGATTAAAATTCATTATAGTTTTAAGAAAAGATTAATGGGAAAAAATGATTACATTGCATACGCTTAAACATGTAAAGACAAAAAATAAATAATAAGTTTCCTTGTTGCTTTCATTTCCTTTTTTTTCTTATTTACTTTTTTTTAAATTTCAGTCATTTTAAAACTAAAACTATTTTTTCTCGGTAACAACTTGAATGTTTTCACGTGATATCTTTCAAGGAAACAGAATTTTATATTAGTGTTTATCTATTTATTTATTTATTTTGTCATCATAATCGTCGTCGTCGTCGTCGTAGTAGTAGTAATAATAATAATAATAATAATAATACTAAAAATAATAGTAATAATAATAGTAGTAGTAATAATAATAATAGTAATAGTAATAATAATAATAATAATAAGAAGAAGAAGAAGAAGAAGAAGAAGATTTTTTTTAAGTACTTAAAATATTCTTTAAAAAAAAACGTGTAAAAATTTATCAACATTTTTTTTTCAAATACTTTATTTCCAAGTTTGACTTTTCTGTTTGTCTTTAATTTTCGTTCCTTTTAGAATACATTAGGTGACCTTTAAAATGCTTCTTTATTTTCAAAGTTTTTTTTTTTAATTTTATTTCAAGTCTGTCTATGGTATTACGCCCCCCCCCCCGACCGGCGCTTAATATTGTTTTATATAATAACCTTGGTAGTGTCAGAGGTTGAGGGCCACCTACGTCTCTCAGCGCAAATACTAGCCAGAACCGACCTTAGTTTAAGCTAAACAATTGCATATCAAAATTCTTATTGTATCTAAATTTAGCGGCTAATTTTTTACCCGTAAAAAAAAAAAATAAAATCAAACATCGTGATTATAGTTGGGAGTGAATTTTTTCCCAGGGAATTTTTTATTTGTTTGTTTGTTTGAATAAAAGACAAAATAAAATAAAATCCATGTGACGTTGAAACTGTTTGTTTTGACTGTGAGAGTGAATTGAATGTAAGGTCGACATGAATTTTAAACTTTTTTTTGTCTAAATTCAATTTAGTGTGAATAATAAATTGAATTTAATTGTCTAAAAGAAACATTTTACATTTTAATTTCCACAATTGCAAATTTGTTGTTTACTGTTCATAGTGTATTGTGTGAAATTAATTAATTATTTTATGAAACGAATTATTACACAAATATTTGGCATTATCAGTGAAGTCTTTCTTTCTTCTTCTACGCCGTCAAGTTGTTGTTGTTGTTATTATTATTATTGGAAGAAGAAGAAGAAGAAGAAGAAGAAGAAGAAGAAGAAGAAGAAGAAGAAGAAGAAGAAGAAGAAGAAGAAGAAGAAGAAGAAGAAGAAGAAATTACAAGTTCTTGTTTTGAGGAAGGAAAAAACTTAAGCTAGAAAAATATTTTGAATCGACTTACTGTTTAAATTTGTAAATTAAACTTAAGGGACGATTTAATGTTGAATCAAAATCGTTTCCAGCAAATTTACTTGTTATTTGTTTATTAATTTATCTATTTTATTTATTTACTTGAATCAACGCTGTTCTATTATTATTATTATTATTATTATTATTATTATTATTATTATTATTATTATTATTCAGGGCTCAGCGAAATATGCTTATTGTTTACAAATTTGATTATTGCTTTGAAAACACATGTGGGTGTTTCACCATTGGGACGAACACACAGACACAGGGACGAAAGTTAAATAAACATGACGATCAAAATTTAGCGGCAATTTGCGTTGCAGTTGCTTTAAAAAGAGAAGAAAAAACAATCTGAAGAAATAAAAACAGTTTTAAAAACATTAAACTATATTTATTCAGATTCAGAATTATAATTAAGATTATATATATATATATATATATATATATATATATATATATATATATATATATATACACCGTATTCGAAGGCGACTCGAAGACTCCCTTTTCAATAGCTACTACACTGCGTTGTAGGGGAGGGTGCTACTCCTTTCCCCGAGTTGTTCCACTTTCCCTTGATACGTACCTTATAATGCTGAGTGTTAAGCAAGGAGGTAACAAGTACCATTTTTTGACTCGACCTAGGATTGAACCCCGGTCTCCAGGAACATTGGCGAATACTTTATATATATAAATAGTCTTAATTAATATTCTGAATCTATTTTCCTTAACATGTAACATTAACATGTAATTCTTTATCAATCATTAAGATGGATAGATAGATAGACTGAGATAGATAGATAGATAGATAGATAGATAGATATGAACAAACATATTTTCACAGAAAATACAACATATATAGAGAGGATAATAATATCGTTGCAAGTTTTCAAATATAAAACACAATTTGATTTGGATTTTTTGTTTTGTTTTATGGACTATCAAACTTCAAGGGTTATTTAATCCCACTTTCTAGTTTTCATTCTTCTTCTTATTATTATTATTATTATTATGATTATTTACTCCTTTAGAGTTTTTCACATCAGTGTTAACTGATGGTTTTTCACTGGAGTTTGAGTGACAGCAAGTCTCCTGGACTCGTCTCAGGATTCTGGCCGTACTTAGCACTGTTGTCGTTTGGTTAGTCTCTACCCTTCCGCCAACTTCCAAGTCCTCCAGGCCTTTTAACAATCCTTTAGTTATGGTGCCGAATAATCAGAATTATTATTATTATTATTATTATTATTATCATTATTATTATTATTTACTGCCAAAATTATCCTTGAAGAAGAACAGCTATTATACGATTCAACCCATAGCTAGGCATGAATAAGAGTGTTCATGCCTTTCCCAGGGGTATTAGTCTGAAAGTGAATGCAATAGCGTGACTAGGTTTCGAACTCACTTACTACGATGTAACAGCGCAGTACGTCAGCTACAACACCACAATGACTCTTTTTCCCTCTTAAATACTATTTGTTCTCATAACCACCGCGACGAGATAGATAGATAGATATGTTTACAAAGTAAAGCGCGTTAATAATTTCATTTTATTTTATTATTTACATTTTTTGTCACTCACGTATCAAAGAAACGACACGTTGACCCCCCAAACAGAGAGAGAGAGAGAGAGAGAGAGAGAGAGAGAGAACAACTAAGAAACAGGTGTTAAAGATAAAGTTATAAAATAAAATTCATGTAAACGGGGAGCTTAGCTGATTATAGATATTTCGTCCGTTCAATTCATCAAGAAATTTTTGGAATCTTAAACTTAAATCAATAATTTCTGGGCTACATTTACCCCTAGAAATAGAAATGTCTTTCAAATAGATAAAAAGAAAACAAAATAATTTGCCGACCTTCTTTAATTGGGGATTTTAACACATCTTTAGACAATAACCTGCGTTGTATGGGAGAATATTGTCGAAAATTAGATTTATAGTTTTTTTGGGTTTTTTGTTTTGTTTTGGTTTTGGTTTTGGTTTTTTGTATGCAGATGGGAAAAATGTGACAATACGGAAAATTAAATTGGATGGCCTTTACAGAATTTTTTTTCTTTTTTTTTTTTTTTTTTTTTTGTACAAACAAAATTAACTCTTGAAAATAAAGATAGGAGCGTGTTATATATGACCCGGAAGACCGAGGTTCAATTCCAGGTCGAGTCATACCAAAGATTCAAAAAATGGTGCTTGAAGATTCCTTGATTAACACTCAGCATTATGGTATGGATCAAGGGTGAGTGGAGCAATCCAGGGGAAGGAGTAGCGCCCTCCCCTACAACTCGGTATAGTAGTTATTGGAAAGGGACCCTTCGGGTCGCCCTCGACTACGGTCAACTTTACTTTATATATATATATATATATATATATATATATATATATATATATATATATATATATATATATATATATAAAGTAAAGTTGACCGTAGTAACTAAAAATGTAACTGAAACAATATATATATATATATATATATATATATATATTGTTTCAGTTACACTTATTTTTTCACTCATTCCGAAGAAGCTATCCCTATATGTCGACTTAATTTTTCGTTCTGTCTTACTTGTACTGTGAGATTTTATATAAATCCTGCTGTCTACACTGTGCCTCCCTGCTAAAGGCGAGACTGATCTAAAGTCATATTTATGGGAGGATTTTCGTACATGGTTGAATGGTACCAAAAATAGCTTAGTTACTTCGGCGTTTCTTTTTATGGAGGGCCCCAGCCATCCAAGAGTTAACTCGGGTCCCTACCAGTTTTTAGTTCAACGGAGGGAGGCGCGGCAGGATGGGAGAAATGCTAGGTAATTGTTTCCGGTTTCGGAAGACAAGGTAACGTTATCTGCGTCAAATTAATATGTATATATGTATTTATTCAACTCCGCACACGAAGTCAATTTTCAATAGGTTTGAATTCAGAATTTTCCTACTTTTAGGCCAAGGTTAATCAGTCCAGTCGGTCCCACTATTAATCGATACCAGAAGGGGAGGGGGAATCTTTCCTAAGCACTACGGGAAATGCCAACCGCCTCGTCAGGAATTGAACTCCAATCTCCGATTCCATTTACGTAGCTAATTACTGTTACGTAAAGCACGACTGCGTGTGTATGTGTGAGTATATATACATGTATGTATATGTATGTATATATGTGTGTGTATATATGAGTGCGTATACGTATGTGTATATATTTATGTGTGTGTGTCTATGTAATTATGTATATTTGTGTGTGCAAGTGTGTTTATGTATGTGCATATGTGTGTGCAAGTGTGTGGAAAAATAAGTAGGTAAATTTATAGGTTTT
>CAUZXS010001671.1:87500-187500 GCA_963585895.1 Sepioteuthis lessoniana | reverse complement strand
CTTATTTTGAGTGTCTTATTTCATGCGTCTTATTTTCAGGGATAGTTTTTGGTCTGTAGGGTATAACTTTTTGTCACTTGCACAGTTACCAGTGAATCACCTTCCCCAACCACATGTGCGTTGTCTTGGGCTCTTTCAATTCCTTTTTTTTTTTCATTCATCTATTTTCATAACCTGACGCTTCTTCTACTTCCTTGGAAACCGGAAGTTTAGCAAAAGAAAACCCTGCGCTATTGTAACCCCGTCTTAGTATAAATAGCAACCAAAAACTGTAGCTCAGCTTGCAGTTCCTACCTTCAGCCTTCTTCCAGCATTCCCTGACGATCAGACGCCATCACCTCTTTTTTCCGGTCGCGAGCAGTGACTCAACAGTTCAGCCCTTCAGCGAAAATAGCAGCACAATTTTTTTCCTTTTAACTGTCCTTTTCAGGACTATTACAAGTCCTTTCTTCAAACTAGTACCTTTTTTAGGATCCAGGTCTTATCTCCTCTCTTCTGGGTTATTGGATTCATTTTCACAATCGAAGGCCTCGTTGGACCTCGATATAGATTCTAGAAATGGATAGTGCAGACACCGTAAACTCTGTTATCCTATTTACCATTTAGCAGTTAAAAATGAGCTTAAGCTCGTTTAAAAAAGTTATCAACGAAATAGGTTTGTAAATCATACATACTTAATATATATATATATATATGTATATATGTATAAAGAGGATTTAGCATTAAATAATCTACAATGGTTGATATGCCAGAAAGCCAAACTAAAACAAACTATCACTAATGCCCTTTTAAGTTAGTAGATAACATTTTCATCAATATCACGAGGACGATGACATCTTAGCCGCCCGCCAAATGCAACGAACGCCTGGAGTAAAGAATCAGTCGATGAGCAAAAGACTCTGCTCAGATTACTGTCGACTTATCTAGTAGAACAACTACGCCTAGCAACCTAGGCCATAGGACCTGGCTGTCAAGCCGTTAGCTTCACGACTTCAGTCTATGAGCTAATGACACCGCTCAGACCAATGACATTTTATTACCTCTTCGAATCTAGCATCGACTAAACATGGGTTAACTGCCAAATCAATGACTGGGGCGTCCATTAGCCTGCTTCTGCAATCCGGCACGTTCAACTTTCCAGCCGTCTGAAGACTACCTGGTCACAGGGCTGCAGAAACGACTTGTCCAAGATCATCTAGACTCATTCTCACCAAGAATTATTAGACGGCTGAGTCTACACTTTCGATGCAGCATGAACTTCGTTTGAATTCCTTTTTCATGAATTTATTGCCAAATAACAGTTGACATTTAAATTTACCCTCTTGCTTTTTCATCCTTGCCTTTTCTGTGTTACATCACTGATTATAAAAAGGTTGAGGGATTGACATATTTATTGACCTCGCAGCACTATCTATCTATCTATCTATCGATCTCAGGCTGTTTACGAAGGTTGACATTTTCATAAACAAAAGTACCAATCAGCATGTTCATATCTATCTATCTATCTGTTGGGGATAGAAAAGAAAAGAAAAACAGGAATAAAATAAAGTAAATTCAGGAAGTGTAGATGTTCCTACAGGCCATTGACAGGAAGTTGGAACCGTGCATGCATGAAAAAGACTTACTCGCACCAGAAAGAAACTCGTTCTCATTCAGCGGTGAACGGTTGGGTTGCTGCTGGGGGGAAAACCACGTGTCCGCTTAGTGGCACGCTCGCTCTTCCTTCCACTAGTAGCTGCCGTCTCTACTAACAGCAGCTTATATTAAAAGCACTAAATGGACTTATCACCCCCTACTAAAAACACCGAATTTGGACGTATTAACCACCGGAAACTTATTTGGGAGAAACGACTGTTCTCTGATGGTCCATGAAGTAATTTCCTTGCTACCGAGTAGCCGTTGGAAAGTCCAAAAATAAACTTGAAGTTTAAAAGGTATCTTATTCTCTTTTCTTCCTTTCTTCAGAAATTCTTTTGCAGCCCTCTACAGACACATGATTAAATGTAGTAGAGGAGAAAACAAATGCGTCTGATATCAAAACCAAAAAACGACTTCTGCCAACCAAACGAAACTAATAACACCAACTAAATCTTCAGTGTCCCATACTCCCCATAGCCAATATTTACAATTCTCTCAAAAATGTAGCCTTTCTTTTAAAATGGCTCATTAATAACTATCTGTATCACAGAATAAGGAAGAGGAATTCTCGTTGCGTAGAAGCTAACATGCTTGACTATGACTTCCGTAGTAAGACAGTTCGAACTCCAATCACAATATTACTGTTATATAATTGCGGAAGGTTTTTTTATGTTATCATTTTTCGTTGGTTATATCTTATCTTTCGGTTTAGTTAGGCTTAGAACTATTCGGCTTAGTGCACGGGTAGCGGCACACATTGAGCGCGGGTGTTCACGCTGGCGCGGGGAGGATGTGACAATCACAGAGGTCATAATAAAAACCCCGGATAGGAAATGTGAATGGGGATGTGAATGACGTCATGCTCGGAAGCGATGGGCTGAGGATTTTGGGTGATTTTGGAAAAAAAAAACAGTTAGTTGAGATCTGAGGCTGGACGAAGCGAGTTGATTTTTTGGACCTGGGCGAGGCCAGTCCAGTTATGGACTACGGGATGCCCGCGTATTGTTGAGTCAGATGGAACAGTCAGCATAGTAAAAATTGCGTGTGTCTCTCTCTCTCTCTCCTCGTGTTGAAGACCAAAAAGTCAAGATGGTAATGAAAGTTCCGTACCTGAACTACCGAGAGTCGTCAGTGTTTCGAGTGTTTTTTCGGATTCCTCTGCATGTGAACGTTTCACGTATCCGTATATTGTACGTATCCTTATATTGTACATAACCACATCTGCCAATGTTACATTACGTTCACTTTCAGATAAATACTTTTGAAAAAGGTATGAACCCTCTTTATCGACAAACTATAATTTGAATAGTATCACTGCTGTTCTTTTACAAAGATGGCTTTGACATTAAATAATTCACGAAAACACCAAACAAAATAAAGAAAAATTAGTTGTCAAGGGAAGTAATGAGAACCCAACAAATACATAATTACCTCCCTTGTTAAAATGGTGGCTCATTTCATGTAGCATACAAAAATATAGTTTCAAATTTTGAAATATAATACAGGGACAGTTTGATTTTTGTTTAATAAAATTTTGTGCTTTATTATTGTTATTATTGTTATTATTATCAATTTTGACTCGAATTGTCTTTCATGATTCTTATTTGTTCATACCAGTCCAAGATGTTTTCACACAAGTAATTTATCTGGTGGCTTCCACTGTTGATTAGAGTCAGAATACACTGACTGCATCCTCTGCAGAGAGGTAAGACCCTCCACACAAAAGGGTGCACTGAGCATGACATTAAACTACATCCGGTAGTGAGACTGTAGCTCTGGAACTCTGGAGTTCCCCTCTAACTCGAAGTTAGATTCCTATCAATGGATTGAATAGATTTGTTTAAAAAGTATTCGTATTAGATAGTAATAATTGATACCATATAACCGTGAGTAAATTATTTGTATTGAGAATAGTTATCTGAAGCTGTAATATTAATTAAGTTTTATTTACTTGAAACCATATAATTACTTGCAAATTATTGGTTGAATGCTTCAAACCATATAATTGTACCCAAATAAATGGTTACTAAATAAAAAATTGTTTAAACTATGAGATTGTGATTAAATTATTAGCAATTGATAGGAATACTTGATATCATAACTGCATGATATGAGCTCATGGGTCGTGTGTACGGTAAGAAAACAGTTGAAGCTGAGGGCTACGCTTTCAATTAGTGAATTTTCTTGACCTATGATTAATAACACCCGTTAAATGAAGGATAAATGTTTGCTTGTCTTTCAACCCAATTGCAATCACTATCGTCATATATGTATATTCATTTAAACATGTGCAAACAAATCACTGATGTTAAATTGTGATTGTTAAGTTGCAATACTTGAAACTGTTTAACTTTATGCAAACAAATGATTAATAGTTAATAGAATTATCCGTACTGGACAGAAATAGTTGAAAACATTTAGCTGTTTGCAAAAAAAAAAAAAAGCTCAGGCTCGTTTTAAAATGTTTTCATCAAAATATGTTTATAAATCATATATTCAATATGTGCGTATAAACAAGATTTGGCATTATATATTATATATATTATATCATTACATATTATATCATTATATATTATATCATTACATATTACATTATTATATATTACTTCATTATATATTATAATATCATCATATCATTAACTGGGCCATTGGCCTAATGAGTAGAGTGTTCGCCAATGGTCCGGAAGATCGGTGTTCAATCCCAGGTCGAGTTCATACCAAAGACTCAAAAATGGTACTTGATGTCACCTTGCTTAACACTCAGTATTATGAGATAAAGTCAAAATATATCCCGAAACTCTAAAAAGAACTTGGAAGGCACCGGACCAAAATTGGATCCAAGGTTTCTAGTTCAAGCGATTCCCATCGTTTCTTTAGTGATGAGAACAACTATAAATGTGCTTACAAAAGTGTTTCATTCAGGTATAAAAGCGAAGTGAGATTCAAAATACAGTGCAGGGGAGATAACTTATATATTTTTTATTACAGCTCGATTTGCTTTGATTTGACTAACCCAGTCGGCTGGGACTGTAGAATACACCGACTGTATCTCTGCAAAGTGGTACGCCCCCAACGATTGCCCTGTATATGACACTAAACAACCTGATGGTAAGGCTCCAATAATTCTAGAGCTTTGGAGAATGCGGAGTTCCCCTTTATTGCCATCGCTCTCAGTCGTGGCCTCTGCGATATATATTACCAAGGCCTGTCATGTGATTAAAGTTAACTTGCCGACGTCACTACCAGTAGAGTTCTGTTTTATTTACTACATGGCGTCTTTCAGCGTTGACTCAGTTTCAGAACCAAACATGCCTTTCCCTTGTGTAGTACCAAAGTGCAAAGGGAATTATAAAAATGGTCCGAAAGTTCATTGTTTTTCGTTTCTAAAAAGTAAACATTTATTTGATTAATGGAAACATGCCATTTAAAGGGAGAATTTTACCCCAAGTCCATTTAGCAAAGTGAGTAGTTAAAATTTTGATCACCATTTATTTCAACATGCGCTAAAATCAAAATTTGTTAAAAAATTAGTTTTGCTGTAGCACAAGAAAGCAGTTTTAAAATTTAAACTGAAGCCGAAAAAACTTGTTAAACATTATATTTTCTAAAAATATTTGAATTAATTTTTTTTATTGATATTTTATTTAAGAAAATTGTGTTTTCTTTTCAATGAAATATTTTTTTTAAATTCTTAGAAACGATCGTAGAAACTTTTAACTTTTCCATACTTGAAACTTAATGAATCATTTTTAAACATGAAAAAGTATTCCTGAATTAATTTTTTTTTCATTCTTGAATGACCAAAAACTACAAAATTTATTCTTTAGTCAATTTTAAAAGAATTTGTTTTATTTTCAAGGTTTTTTTTTATTTGAAAACTCTGTAAAATTATTTGTACCAAAAGTCAAGTCACTATTACTGAAAATTTAAATTTGAAAATGATGACTTAAACTTTGTTTAGACCTATTATTTCTGTTTTGTTTAAACCTATTATTATAAGTTTTGAATTTATTTGAAACATAAAGACCTAAATCACACCACCACACTTGAATTTTAAAACGTAGTTTTAAAAATATTTCATTCTTAGAAAATATTTAGCACAAAATGAACACGCTAACACACTCAAAAATATTTTCCAAACATTTTTTCATTTTTTGATAATTTGAAAGTTTATCATCGATATTAATCCGTAAAAAAATTGGAAATAAAAAAATTAGATTTTTTACTTATGAATAATTTTTTATGGTTAGTTTAGGGTTTTTAATCCTTAAAAAAATAATTAGTAAGTAAACATTAAACTAAAAAAAGTTTTGCACAAAATGATTATTTATAAACAGTTTAACATCATAAACAAAATAGAAACGTTAATTTTTACTTTTTTTTTTTTTTTTCATTTTTTAATACTAAAATATTTTTAAATGCAATTGAATAACCAAATATCCTAGAATTTTTAAAATGTATCTTTTTTGAAAGGTAAAAATATCTTATTTCATCCAGGAGGATTAACAATGGATTCAAAATATTATTTTAAAATTCGAACTCCGTTGTTTTTTTTTTTAGCAGAATTTCCTTAAAGACTTTGTTTTTCTAATAAATGAAGATATATTTTAACTTTAAATTAAAATAGGGGAAATTCACTTGATTCAGTGGATAGCCGGATTTTGGAATAGTAATACGAAAGTTCGAATTCCAGTTTTTCGGTTTACGTTCACATTTGGATAATATCCTTAGGAAAGATATAAATAATTATTCCCTTCAGTTATGGATTATATAATGCTTTCACTGCTGATCTTATGCAAAGACTGTGTATTGACAAAAACGTTTTATTTTTTTTCGGCATTAACTGACTTAAAAGGATGATATGCAGTAAAAAAAAACTAAACGAAAAATTTATTAATGAGTTTTTGATAGGCATATTTCTTTATTCCACTAAATTAACCTCGATGACTATTTTTTTTTTTTTACTATATATTCATTCATTTAACAATTAATAAGATGTAAACTATGTTTTTTTTGGGGGGGGGTAAATTATTTTTCAGGTATGTGAAATTCATTTTCGACCTGAAGACATAAAAAGAGAATCGTCAGCATTTGATAAAAAACGGGTAAAACTATTACAGTTAAACTTGAAAGACCATATCTTTATGATGGTGCTATACCTAGGATTCTTCCAAACTGTCCCTCCTATTTATCTTCATCGAACTCCTCCAGAAAGTCACCAAACTCAAAGAAAATTCAAAGGGAAAATTTTGATCTGAAAAGAGCTTTAGATCAAAGTATTGTAGATGACCTAGCATACAAAAAGCAAAAAATGTTCCATGACATTTATGATATGGAAGATAAATTAAATTCTATTGACAGAAATTATAGAATCATTATTAGGAAACAGGATAAACTTATTATTTGCCATATCATCCAATCTCCATATCCTAAAATGACCCTGTCAATTGTAATTGATTTTGATTTTGCAGCACATGTGTTCTGTAATGATGTGGAAATTCAAAGAATAGGAGAGTATAAGATTCCTAACTTTGTAACTGATATAAATTCTTTTTTAATTTTGATCTCAAACCTTCAAAAAATGGACGTAGAAGAATAACAAAGCAAACCACAAAAGGATATTTCAATATTAAAATTGATCATGTCATTTCTGTTATTACTGCCAGGGGAGTCAAATAAATATTACAGTGCAATTAAATTTATATATGAACAAATAAACCTAATGATACTAAATAAGTTCAATGATTCAACAGAAATGATGATATTTTCTTCATTATTATAAAACTGTTCTCCTACTGGATACAGACTGTTAAGAGATTAAAAAAAATGTAATTTTACCAAGCTATTCAACCATTAGAAAATTTACCCTATCAACCTTTATTAATCCTGTTGTTGAGCAACATAACAACAATTTTCTCATGTATATAAAAAATAAGTTCAAGTTACTTGTGCAGAAAGATATCACAGTATCTTTACTTATTGATGAAATTCATCTAAAACCTTATTTTGATTATATAGGTTGCAATGTCGTTGGCTTAGCCAATAACACCGATGAGGTGGCAACGAGTGCATTTGCTTTCATGCTTAGTAGTGTGTTATCGAATTATTAACGTTTGATGATTGGATTGGAAGAAATAGGCTTTAAAGTGTAATAATGGATAATAATGCAATCAATAAAAAAGCTGTACCCTAGCAAATCTTTCAATTGTATATCCACATCAAGTTCTAAAGTCTAGACCTCTTTTTTCATATTAGACTTAGTCCATATTTTAAAATGTATCAGAAACAACTGGCTTGGTCAAAAATGTGCAAGTAAATGTATGATATTTCCAAA
Organism: Sepioteuthis lessoniana; assembly: GCA_963585895.1. Lineage (NCBI taxonomy): Eukaryota > Metazoa > Mollusca > Cephalopoda > Myopsida > Loliginidae > Sepioteuthis > Sepioteuthis lessoniana. The sequence continues at coordinate 179,528 of CAUZXS010001671.1, read as the reverse complement.
GTTTTGTTTCAATGGAAATCATGAATTAGATAATGTCCAAAGTGCTCCATTTTGTACCTTACAGAAACTTCTTGCCTTGGAATCGCAATCACTTCTAAAACATTGTTACAAAATGACTGCCAAAACCTTTCTCCTAGTAATCTTGCAAGGCAAAATGTTAATTTAGTGTTACAAATATTTAATGAGTATACTATTCAGAGATTGCTAACTTTAGGAAAAGAAAAATGTTTGCCCAATTTTGCTGAAGTTGCGGAATCTATAAACATATTTTATTGGTGGAATATAATGAATGTGAAAACACCAGTTAAAGGTTGGAATCTTCAAAATAAATATTGCAATCCATTAAAATTAAATGAAGAAAATTATGCATTTCTAACAATATTTTGTGACTGGTTGGAATCTTGGGATAACATTCCTGGAGAAAGTGGTAAATTAACAAAGGAAACTTTTACTGCTTTTTACCATACCACTTTCGCCATTTTAGAACTTACACAATATTGTTCTGAAGAATTGAAAATGGTGTATATATTACCTGGAAAATTTCAAACTGATCATCTGGAGGCAAGATTTGGCCAGTATCGACAACTTAGTGGTGATCAATATAATATCTCTATACGTCAAGTATTTGAATGTGAAAAAAAAACTAAGAATGTTGTCTGTTTTAAAACTTAGCCTGCCTCTTAATAATCAATGTATTAATTTGATGAATTTACAAGAAGTGAATTGGAATGAACTGACAGAGGAACAAAATTTAGATGTTTATAAATTTAACATAGATGTAACTAATAATGATGTTCATCTGCGCAAAGAAGTCCTGCCTATTATAATATATTTAGCGGGTTATTGCAATTAATGCCGTTTTTAAAAAAAATGAAATGTTATAGTTGCAAAATTTAAAAATTCTTGCAATTAAAACCAAAGTGATTGTGATTTTTCATAATTGAATTTAAAATATGAAAATTTAAGCAGTATTTGTTAAATTGTTTTTAAAATCTAGACGAATAAACGAAAAATTTTGTCTTCAAAACCGTGTTTATTTACAAACACGACCGACAGTCAGTGATATTTAGGTTTATATTTTCTTATTATTGTTTTTCTTAATTTTAATTAAAATTAATAAAAACCAGTATAAATCAAAACATGTCTCTTTCTTTCTTTCTTTTTTTTTTTGTTACATTTTTAAAAGTTTTAAAATCTTTATTTAAAAAAACGACTTTGTGATTATAATTCAACGTTGTCATGAAGCGAGAGATTCATGGCTCCACTGACGTGACGTCACATTTCATCGAGCAGGCCTGGGTATTAGCAACGGCCACGTCTCAGTCCACTCTATCCCAGCGTGGCAGCACCTGATAGGATCCTATCTAAAAAATTTAAACTGAATTGTTTGAAATAGAACTGTTTTTACATTCAAACTGTATACTTATGTTAAACAGATTTGTTTGAAAGAGAACTGTTTATATGTATAAGAATGGATTTGGCATTAAATAACCAACAATAGTTGATATGCCATAAAACCAAACTAAACCGAACTAACTGATTTGATTGATTGATTGATTTTTACGGCTTGTCAACCCGTCTCGGGTTATTTTATGCCTAAGAGTTCAGGAATCAGGTTCATTGTATGTTCATATTTACATTTTTTTGTGTAGTTGTTTCTTTAAATTTTTTGTTTTTTCTTGTCGTTTTTTTTTTTTTTTTTTGCCCACGATCCTATCGAATACGATTAAATCTTAAACTGATCTATTTGACCTATGGATAGTTCCCTAACAAGTAATACCACTCGAGATCAGAGTGGACTTGCAAATAAGAGTCCAGGTACTGGAGCCTCACCTTCAGATGCAGTTTAGTCTCATACGCAGAACAACCATTTATTTGTGGGGTGGGTTTTATCCCTTTGCAGCCGTATTCTAAACTCCTCCGACAAGACTGAATTTAAGCTTGTGTTTAAATTCTTTAAACGTTGATATAATACGTATATCGGTAGTTTTATTACAAACTGCCCAATGGTCGATATAGTGTCATAAACAATATCCAATCAGAAGCTTTAAATTTTCAAGTTTGAAAATCTAAAATCTAAAGACCTGCGTACTGGTGTGCAACTTATATAATAAAGTGATAATGTCTATACGTCTAGAAGAGTCAACCTCAATATGAAAAAAAATTATGAAGTCAGTCTCAAGACGATTTTGAACAGCAAATTTTACTGAAACACAAGATTATAGTGAAACACTAGATCTGTGCGACTTTTTTATTGCTTTCTAAACTGAAAATTCATCTCAAAGGAAAAGATTTGAGGGTATGGATGATATTAAAATTAATACGACGCTGTAGCTTCACACTATATCAAAAGAGTGAGTTTTAGAGGTGTTGAAAAAAATTAACGTTTTATTTATTGCTTTTTTATCTGTCTTGCTAAATATGGCTTCAGTCTTTACACACTCCTGATACGGTTATTCTCAGTTGAAAATATTTCTAAATGAGGTGAATATCAGGAACGAAAATGTGAGCACAGTCACCATAGTCCATTTAGAAACATTCATTCTGACAAGTACCTACAGTGTACAAGAAACAATGTTTATATAATCAACAGTAAGATATTTAATAAAATGGAAGTGCAGGTAGTGAATAATTTGAACTAGGCGAAATGAGTTCAAATTCTGGACGATGCTTTTTGCGGTTCTCTTTGCGCTAAAACCCATTGGGAAAAACATGTATCTACCCGTTTTCCTTCTGCCGCCACCTTTGGGTAAAATGGGACAGATTGAGCACTCTGGTTATGGTAGGGCAACCGGTCAAGGAGAAAGAAAAACTGAACTTAAAACCAGGAGTTTAAGTGCCTAAGACAGTCCGACGTTGTGTTCCATCTTATCAGCAGAGATGTAGTCGATGTATTCTTCAGCCCCAGAAGACTGGGCTAAAAGAAAGACTAATTACTGCAACCAGTAACGACAATGTTAACCTAAAGACGAACAGAAAGAAAATTAATGGGAAGAAATTGGTGATATTAAACACCAGAATACCCGAACATGGTTAAGAAGAGGACACCTGAAGAGAGAAAGTTAATCTCTTTTCAGAGCAGCACAAAATAATAACCTAAAGACCAATTTTATCATTGGCGAAAATTAATATAATGCAAAAGAATTGCAAGTTTAGGTTATGTGGTGACTGAGATGAAACAGTTAATCACATAAGCGAATGAAACAAACAAGTACAAAGGGAGTAAAAGACTAGGCTCGAATGGGTTGGAAAGGTGATCGACAAGGAATTGTGCAAGAAATTAAAATGTGACCGTACAAATGTTATAAGCACAAACCAGAATCCGTACTAGATAATAAGACCCATTCTTTGGCTTTTGAGATACAAATGTATCACCTAATCCAGGCCAGAAAACCAGACTTCCTGTTAACAAGAAGAAAAGAACTCGTCAACTTATGGATTTTGCTATTCTGGCGGACCATTGAGTGAAAATAAAAAGAAAGCGAAAACATAGAGTATTACCTGGATCTTGCTAGAGGGCTGAAAAAGCCGTGGGACATGAAAATATCGTTGATATCAATTGTAGTTGATACAATTGGAACGGTACCCAAAAGTGTGGAAAAGAAACTGGTAGAACTGCTGATTAAAAATGAATCGGGACCATCCAGACCAGAGTACTGTTAAAATCGGCTAGAATATTCAGAAGAATCTCGGAGACCTGAGGAGATTTGCTTGTCACTCAGAATCCAGTTGGAAAAAAACAACACCGAAAACTCCATTTAAAAATGGTGTGAAAAACCCAAAAGGAGTTATAATATATAATAATATAATACATTATGATATAATATCTAATGATGTGAGTTAAGTTGACCGACCGTAGTCGAGGGGCGACCAAGCGGCTCCCTGTTTAATAGCTACTACACAGAGGTGTAAGGGAGGGTGCTACTCCATTTCTTGGATTTTTCAACTTACTCTTGATCACTACCTTATGATGCTGAGTGTTAAGCAAGGCGGCATCAAGTACTGTTTTGGAGTCTTTGGTATGACTCAACCTAGGATTGAACTCCGGTCTCCAGAACCATTGGCAAACACTCTAACCATTATGTCAATAGGCCGGTCAAAAGAGAAAATTTCGTCCAACGTGGGCCTCGAACCCACGATTATGAGTCTCATGCTCTACCAACTGAGCTAGCCTGGTTGATGACGTTACTTACAATGATAATACTATATAATGGTATAATAAGTAAAGTTGGCGACCTTAGTCGAAGGTGACCCGAAGGTTCCCGTTTCAATAGCTTACCAATTTTGGTCCGGTGCCTTCCAAGTTCTTTTTAGAGTTTCGGGTTATATTTTGACTTTCACCCCTTTTCTTGTTCATTGTACTGCATTTCTTCATATGGATCAACCCTCCATCCTTTCCTTTGTGTTCTTGTCTCTTTGAATAGTTAGAAATAGAACTGTTTGATCACGTAAACAAATGACTGTTTAAATCAATTGTTAGTAAAACATAGTAATACTTAAAACCATTTGACTGTGTGCTAAAGAATGGGTTTAGGATCGTTTAAAAACGTTATCAGCAAAATCTGTTTAGAAATCATATATAAAGAGGATTTGCCGTTAAATAATCTACAATGGTTGATACGAGGTGCATACAATAAGTTCCCAGACTTTTTTCGTATGGGCATTTGAAATTGTCGTAGACTCTTGAAAATTCCCTATGTTATTGCTATACATCTTATGAGATGACTGACCTATCTTTATGATTTCAGGTTCAAAGGAACAGCTACAGCAGCAACTGGAATACACCTGATTGTCACAGCCAGTGAATTTCAAAAATGCAATTTGACACTTTAGAAGAACGATATACAATAAAATTCTGTTTTACACTTGGAAAAAATGCCCCCACAGAAACGTATGAAATGCTTCAGACTGCTTTTCGACCGACCATCTTGTATGAATCGAGCATCAGTTTTTGAGTGGCATAAGAGATTCAAGGAAGCCAGGGAGTCTGTGAGGGCTGATGAGAGGTGTGGAAGGAGTAAGGAAGTCAATACACCACAGTTGATTGGCCAAAGGGTGAGGTTTAGGGTTACTATGTTGAGGTTTTAAAGACTTCAGGAAGAGATTCTGTCGGAAGAGGCCAGCACTCTTCAAATGGGTCAGTGGCATTTCCAGCAGGACAATACACCAGTCCACAACTCCATCCTTGTCACTGACTATTTGACCAAGATGGGCATCAAGACAGTTCCTCAGCCTCCCTATAGTCAAGACCTTGCTCCCTGTGACTTTTGGTTATTCCCTAAGCTCAGAGGCTGTCGTTATGAGACAATTGAGGAGATAAAAGAGGCTGTGACGAAGGTCATTGACACGCTCACACAAGAGGACTTCTATGGGGCCTTCTAGAAGTTGTTGGAACAGTACAACAAGTGTATTGCAGCCGGAGAAGATTACTTCGAAGGGGACTAGAGTTTCATGTGTGTACTATCAATAAAAGTGCCCATACGAAAAAAGCCTGGAAACTTATTTAATGATCCTCGTATATCATAAAACCAAACCAAATTATCAAGTAGTTTGGTTATCTGTCCTCTTTTTCATTGAGTCTTCCTGCCTTTTCCTTTTCTTAATATTTTTGCATCTCTTCGTAGTTTTTCATTTGTTCTTACAGTCTCATTTCCAATCTAGTTTTACTTATCGATTTATTTTTGCTTTTTATAGTCCTGATTCCTTAGCACTTTCTCCTCTTCAGCATTGCTTTTCTTTAATATCTCAGTTTCATTTCTTTCCTCATGTTGGTCGAAGAGATGAAGAAAATCGGTTCGGTGATATTATGATTTTTCAGGATTTCCTGTTTCTTCGAACCTGTTCCCTTTTTATATTTTTTTATGTCACTTTTCAAGCCATAAAGTTCAGGTTTGTACACCTACCATGTTTATTGACCCCCTTTCTTACTCCAGGCAATTATCGACTCGAATAATCTCATTAACTCTCAAGGGTTAATATCAACCAGTTTGGCAAACCCTGCATTAGACAGAAGTGTGTAAAACTTAAGATATCAAGTAAACATCTGACCCGTCTGTCAACATTTTCATTTACTCTTCAGACTCGTCTTCTTTGATATAGTTGGGAATAACCTTCTCTAAACGCTGAATTCAATAGCAACTCCAAAAAGTCTGGCTTAAACTAAAAAAATCGGATAGGAATATTAATAAGCATGATGTAACCAAACTTCATCATGGGAAATTATTTTTTTATATTTCAGAGTTCTGTCATCATTTCTGCCTCTGTCTGTGGGAAATAGAATTTTATTCTGTTTTCTGACCCTTAGACCATAGTAAACAATGAAGTCATACAATTTCATCATTATTTTTTTTATTTGTCACAAAGCATCCCCTATTTATATATATATATATATATATACACGAGGGTCGGCCTAAATGTTCATAGGCTGACCAAGATACTCTCATGGAATATGACCAAATAAAGTTTATTTTTCAATATAGTCCTCCTTGCTGTCCATACACTTCTTCCATCGCTGTTGCAGTGCTTTGGTACCATTGGTAAAAAAGTCATCAAAAGCAGATATGACGTCATGATATGAACTTTTTTTAGCCTACCCTCGTATATATATATATATATATATATATATATATGTATATATACATATATATATAAGAATAAATATTTAAAAAGCGTTTGACAAATCAAAAAGTGCTCAAATGCTCTCTGACAGAGCAGTTTAAAATCTGAAAGTGATTAAAATCTCGCCTTCTAACTGTTTTTATTACCATAAGTTTTATGTCTTCTATTGAACAGAAAACACAATCATCAGATAAAACGTTATTGAACAAAGTTTCTTATGATTGTGTCTTCGATATTTTTGAGTCAAAGATAATGTTATGGCTAAGAATCAAAGTTTGCTTTCAGATGTAGTGTAAGGGCCATGTTTAGTTTTAGGAGGTTAACATTAGTGTAACGGTTGGAGCTATGGTCAGAATTTTAGGACTATGGTCAAAGATTGGTCTAAATTTGCTGTTAGAAATAAGATTATATATATATGTTATATAATTTTGTTGGTGTAGCGTATCCATTAGTCTGAAGAATGTTGTCTGCTAAGAGTATCTTTGGTTTTGTATATATATATTGGCTAGTCGTAGTCAAAGGCGCTCTGAAGGATCCCTTTTCAATAGCTACTACGCCAAGATGTAGGGAAAGGCGCTACCCCTTAGACTAGTTAACTCCACTTAACATTGATCCCTAACTCATAATGCTGAGTGTTAAGCAAAGAGACATCAAGTATCATTTTTGGGGACTGAACCCTGGTCTCCCGAACCATTGGCGAACACCCTAACCATTTTGCCTATATAGATATAGATATGTATAGGCATGTGTGTGTGTGTGTGTGTGTGTGTGTGTGTGCGCGCGCGTGTGTGCTGTTTTGAGAGCACCTGTTTCAATGTGTTTTCATGAGATTTGGAAAGAGCGTGTTTCAAATTAGCTGTGAATTGACTGGCTTGTTAGTTTTCGTTGATTTTTTTTCCCTCTGTGTTATTTTCAAGGGGTGGCCTTTCACATAAGCAGAGATTTCTTATAGGATTTATTTGTTTGCATAGATGTTTATGGTAGTCGAATTCTTATTATTTCCAGCTCAGGTGATTAAGTTTTAAACTAAATCTAAATGACACATGTTTTCACACTTTTTATCTATCTGTCTTCTTTTTTTTCCCTTTCTTTCTTTCTTTTTTTTTTTCCTTTTTTTCTTTCTTTTTTTTCATTTTTTTCTTTCTTTTTTTCCTTTTTTTTCTTTTTTTTCCTTTTTTTTTCCTTTTTTTCTTTCTTTTTTTTTCTTTTTTTTTCTTTTTTTTCTTTCTTTTTTTTTTCCTTTTTTTTTCAATAATTGATTACATGCTTGTGAATTTTTCAATTCTTTCAATGATTGTGAATTTAGCGTCTTTCTTGAAATCGTGACCGTTTTGTGTGGAAATATTGTTTGAAAAATATCAGATTGTTCTAATCTATAGATTTGATTCTGTCTTTATGAATTTACTGTAGTTTCTTTTTAACCGTTAAATACTTTCTTCAAAATAAGCTAACTTTTTTCCACTAAAACTTTTTCTGACGATGAACTAAGATCGAAACTAGTTGAAAACCATGAAAAAATAAATTATATAAAAATAATATTCCTATTTGTCTTATCTTTTTTGTTCATCTTTATATATATATATATATGTGTGTGTGTGTGTGTGTGTGTGTGTGTGTGTGTGTGTGTGTGTGTGTAAGCCATATACTTATTTGGGAACTGCTACATATTTTTTGTTACAGAGTTTCAGTGCTGTAGTATGTGGTAATAAATAACACCTAATAATATTCTCTTTACATGAGCAATGTTCCTTTCAAAAAAGTAATAATAATCCTGTTTTCTTTCGTTTGAACAAAATTAACCTTTTTTTAAATAAAAATAAACAATAGTTGAAAGCTTCCGTTATTTCTGCAGTAGTGATGTACAATATATAAGTAAGTCGGCCGACCGTAGTCGAGGGCGACCCAAAGGCTCCTTTTTCAATAGCTACTACACGAGGTGTAGGGGAAGGTGCTACTTCTTTCTCAGGAAGCTCCACTTACCCTTGATCTGCACTTTAAAATGCAAAGAGGCATCGAGTACCGTTTTTTTGGTCTTTGGTTTGACTCGACCTTGAATTGAATCCCGGTCTCCCGGTCCATTAGTGAACACTCTAACCATTATACATGTGTTTGTGTGTGTGTAATACTTGCAAGTCTGTTGTTCCGGGTTTTTTTTACCGAACGGTTACAGTGAAGTATCTAAAATGAAAAATTTCCCATCGATACCGTCTTAGTGGTGGGGGAAGGGAAAGACGAAAGAAATATGTCCGATAGCTAAATTCTTGCTACTTGAAGACGCACGAGGCGCCTTTGGTGGTGTAATGGTTAGCAAGCTCGACTAGCAAACCTATACGAGTGAGTTCGAGTCTCACTGGGTGCCCCTTGTGCCACATCTAAGCAAAAAGCTTAGTAAATTATTACTACTTGAAGACGCACGCTTGGGAACACTAAAGAATGTTGTATTACATCACTTTTATTACTCCCAGGTTCACTCTGATCTATTCGGGTTCCATCTATGGGCCAAATAGATCTGTTTAAAAATTATTAGTATTGAATAGGAATACTTGAAACCATATAATTTTACAAAGAAATGATTATTAATATTAAATGGGAATAGTTATTTGAAATCATATAATTGTGTATAAATTATTAGTATTAGATAGAAATACTTGAAACCATATAATTGTGTATGAATTGTTAGTATTAGATAGGAATGGTTGATATCGAATAACTGTGGGCAAAAAAATTATAGACAAATAAAAAAAAGTTCATTTTTTTATGGAACTTTGAAATTATGGTTAGGAGTAAAATCAAATATTTACAAATTAAATAACCCATAAAGAATTGATATGCCGTTAAACAAAAAACCAAACCAAACCTTACTCTCTTCCTCATCTGCTCTGCTCCCCCCCTCTCTCTCTCTCTCTCTCTCTCTTTCTCTCTCTCTCTCTCTCTCTCTCTCATCACGTCAGCTGGAGCTGTAGAATACGCTGACAGCATTTCTGCTGAGGGGTAAACCCCCACCAAAAAAACGACTGTCCTGGATATAACACTAAACCATCTGATGGTGATGTTCCGGTCCTGGAGCTTTGGGGGATGTGGAATACTCCTTCATGGCCATTACTCCAAGGTTCACTCTGACTTGTAGTGGTAGTACTTGTTAGAGTGTAATCTATGTGTCAAATATAACTGTCTAACCATTTAACCGTGTACAAACAAATGACTGATGTTAAATTGAATTGTTGGTGTTACATAGCAATACTTGAAACCATTTATTTAACTGAGAGCAAACAAGTGATAAATACTAAATAGAATTATTTGTGTTGGATAAGAATACTTGAAACCATTTAACTTTGTGTAAAGAAATGATTAATATTAAATAGAACTATTTGTGTTAGATAGCAATTCTTGAAACCACTTAACCGTGCCAACAAATGGACTCTGGCTTGGTTTAAGATGTTACCTACAAACTATTCGTTAACAAATCATATATTTTTAATATATACATATATGCATTGATAGCATTTGGCATTAAATAATCTACAAGGATTGATATGCCTTAAAACCAACCAACCAACCAACCAACCAACTGACACATCGTTGACACATCGTTAAAACTGTTAACAAAAAAGTTTGAATATAGAAGCACAAGGTACACTATTCCCCAACCTCTTGGCATAAAAAAACCAAGATGATGTTAAAGTCCATCAACCAACTCTCCCTTTCTTCTTCTTCTTCTTCTTAATCAAACATTTATGCATGAATCAATTGTTGGCATTAAATAACCCACAAGGAGTTGAAATGCTGTTAAACAAATAAACCAAACCAATTTTGAGAATTGATTTTTTTTATTGCGGACTTTTTGTCCTCTTCTTGGTAGATTTTTTATTTTTTTGTTTTGTTTCTTTTCACAACGTTTCGGCCAAATTTCACCACTAGCCTTCTTCAGGTGATTAACCGCGACCTCGGATAGGAATGCTGAGTCTTGTAACCGTATCCCCAGTGATTACTGCCTTCCATAGTTGTTGTCTATCGCACCACGTTTTTGACCAAGTAAACCTCTGGCCGGCTTGGGTAGGAATTGAAACCGCTATCTTCTGACAATGCTCACCTGGAACCGTACAGACTCAACGCCTCTATCCTCTACGCCATGGGCCCCGAAGATAAGTTAACAGTTTTAACGATGTGTCAACGATGTGTCAGTTGGTTGGTTGGTTGGTTTGTTTTAAGGCATATCAATCCTTATAGATTGTAGATCCAAGGTCGCGGTTAATCACCCGAAGGAGGCCAGAGGTGAAATTTGGCCGAAACGTAGTGAAAAGAAACAACAAAAAACTACCAAAATGAGGACAAAAAGTCTGCAATAAATAAAAGAAAATAAATAAAATAAAAAAAATTAATTCTTAGATTAAGAAGCCTCATTCCCAACAAACCAATTTTGTTTGGTTCCTTTATTTAATGACATACCAACCTTTATAGAAGAACAGTAGTGGTTTAAGAGAGTTTATACCTTTCCCAAAGCCATGAGCCCGAAAGTAAACGCAATAATGCGATGGGAGTTCGAACTCGCTTACAGCGGTGTCGTAGTCCATTACGATAACTACTACACCACGAGGACTCCCTCTTTAGGCAAACCAACTTTCCATGGTAGTCTTTCACTATACCCTTTTTCTTCACCAGGGGTACTCCAACACAGTTGGGGCTGTAGAATACACCGACTGCTTTTTTGCAGAGGGGTAAGTAAGTTGGTGACCGTAGTCGAGGGCGACCAGAAGTCTCCCTTTTCAATAGCGAGTACACTGAGGTGTCGGGGAGGGCGCTACTCCTTTCCCTGGTTTTCTCCACTTTACCCTTAATACATACCTTATATTGCTGAGTGTTAAGCAAGGAGGTATCAAGTACCATTTTTAAAGTCTTTGGTATGACACGACCTGGGACTCACCCCTTAATGGGTGTCTTGGTTATGACGCTAAATAATCTGATAGTGAGGTTCCAGTAATGCAGGAGCTTTGGGGAATGCGGAGTACGCAATCATTGCCATTGCTCCCAGGTCCACTCTGGTCCGGAGTGGTAGCATTTGATAGGGTACTGTCTATGGGTCAAATAGAACTGAACAACGGAATTGCTTGAAATAGAACTGTTTTGACATTTAAACTGCATACTTATCCTAAACTGAATTGTTTGAAATGGAACTGGTTTTGTATGCTAAACTGAATTATTTGAAATAGAACTGTTTTTGACATTGAAACTATACTTTTGCTAAACTGAGTTGTTTCAAATAGAACTGTCTTGATATTTAATTGTGTGTAATCAAAAACTATACTTATACTAAACTGAATTGTTTGAAATGGCTGTTTGGCTAAACTGAATTGATTGAAATCGAAATGTTTTTGACTATTAAGCTGTGTGTTTCATCGGTAAGTAATTACTGATGATAATAAAGGATCAAGGGTTATTCCCCTTCCCTGGAGTTGTTACGATCCTTAGGGAATGCCACTAGGGGAGTTGAATAAAGTTGTAAAGATATCAACACATTTTTGTGGTTTGTCTGGCATCTTCCCATTTTCAGACAGTCCCGGCAGCCCACTAAGAACAAACAACGCCTGTGTATGATACATGGTGTCAGAAGTGGAATTTTAAAAACATAATATCATTATTTTAAAAGGGACCCAAAACCAGCGAAAAAAATGTTCTGACTTCAGCCCCCAGAGAATTTTGACTTTACTTCCACAGGGAACTGGCAAACATGGCGTCAGAGAGTCGAACGGTTCAGAATAGCTTCAAAGCTAAACGAAGAATCAGCTGAAACCCAAGTACACTGAATTGTTGTATGGGAACAGAAGCCGAGCAAAATTATACGTCACTAACCTTTTAAAAAAAAAGGAAGACAAGAAAAATTTCGACGTCATTTTAAGTAAATTTGACGCATATTTCATGCCAAGAAATATGTCATCCACGAGCGCGCTAAATTTTACCTAAGAACGCAAAGGGACGGAGAACCGACTGGGAAATTTGTCAGAAATGTATGAACTGGCAGAAAACTGTGATTTCCCTCAGAAAATGACCAGATAAGAGACCGTTTAGTCATTGGACTGAAAAGCAACTCCAACTTAGAGAAGACCTTAGTTTGGAAAAGGCCGTCGAAATAGCTCGTAGCTACGAACAAGTCAAAACGCAAATGAAGGAAATGCAAGACAACTTAATGGATGCGGTAACAGGGGAAAAGAAAAGAAACTCAAAACACTCAGGATGGAAAAGTATCTACAAAAAACAACGAATACGTCGCGATGTAAAAAGTGCAACAAATATTACAAATTTGATAACTGTCCAGCCAAAGGAAAAATTTACAGAAACTGTAATAAAATGAATCACTTCGCAATATGTTGTAGGTCGCGGACACAGAATATTCGCAAAATAAAGAAACAGCCTACGGAGAGATATTTCCTTGGGTCTATATGTAAGAATGAACTTCCAGAGAAAAAAAAAACAGATCCTTACCATGTAAAATTAAAGGTAGGTGAGATACGTATTATTTTTAAAATTGATACCAGGGCTGATATAAATGTTATCAGTACTAAAACCTTTCGAAAACTAAGGGAAAAACCAATGCTAAAACCAGCACACGGCATCTATAAAAGTTTCGGAAGCACATTAACCTGTAAAGGGAAATTTTGGGTGAATACGACGTATGAAAATAAGACATATTGCTTTGAGATACGTGTTATAGATTATAATACAGACAAATTATTATCTAGAGATACAGCATACAAAATGGGATTAGTTACTGTGGTAGCAAACGTAAATGGGTATATGAAAGGCGACCCTGTGAAAATTATGCAAGGGGGTGTCCTCGTGGTGTAATGGTTAAAGCGATAGACTGCAGAATCGTAGTACGCGAGTTCGTACTCCAGTCGCACTATTACGTTCACTTTCGGGCAAATACCCTTGGGAAAGGTATGAACCCCCTTATCCTCCCAGCTATGGGTTAAATAGTACCACTACTGTTCTAGGAGAATGGCTTTGGCATTAAATAACCTAAAAAGAGTTGATATGCCATTAAGCAAAGAAACCAAACCAAACCAAAATTATGCAACACGAAAATATGGTGCCATACTGCACACCAACTGCCTGGCGTATACCCTTTCCAATTTTACCCAAGGTAAAAAAAAGACCTTCAACGCTTAGAGAAAGATGACATTATCGAAAAAGTCACTAAAACAACGGACTGGTGCTCACCCATTATTCCAGTAAGGAATATGTCAGGATATGCGTAGATTTTTTAAAATTAAATTCAGCTGTAAAAAGGGAACATTTCATGCTACCAAATTTGGAGGATATATCACCCAAATTAAGGGGTTCGAAATATTCTCAAAATTAGATGCAGCTTGTGGATTCCATCAAATACCGATAGACGAAGAAAGTCGGTTGCTGACGACTTTTATTACACCATTCGGAAGATTTTGCTTTAAAAGATTACCTTTCGGAATATCCTCAGGCCCTGAAATTTCTTAACATATGATGATGGAATTACTAGGAAACATAGAAGGGGTTCAAGAAATAATCGGCGATATCTTAATACACGGTAGGACGATGGAAAAACACTATAAAAGACTGGAAGAAACATTAAAATTAACAGAAGAATCGGGAATAAAATTAAAACCAGAAAAATGTTGAGTATAGGAAAAGAACCACCTGATATTTTGGGCACATTATATCAGACAAAGGGGTATAATCCAATAAGGACAAAATCGAGATGATACTAAAGTTACCCCCACCTTCTGCAATCTCGGAATTGAAAAGATTTCTTGGAATGACACAATATTTAGGCAATATGTGCCGAATTTAGCAGAAGTACTACAGCCAATGTTAGAACTTTTGAAAAAGGATACAGTTTGGATCTGGAATGAACCACAAGAAAAGGCATTCCAGAGAGTCAAAGAGTTGCTGACACAGACAACCATATTAATTTCCAATGATCCTAATAAACCCATTGTAATTAGCGAGGATGCGAGCAGCTACAGACTTGGAAGTGCTATTTTTTTAGAAGAAAATAAGACACTGAGAATTATAGCTCTTGTACTCTTACCCAAACTGAGAGAAACTACGCACAAATAGAAAAAGGATGTTACGCTAGTGTTTGGGCCTGTGAGAGGTTCGACGGACCACAAACTGTTGGTACCGTTAATAAATACATAGGACTTAAATAACACTCCTTTGAGATGCCAAAGACTTTTAATGAGACTTAGGAGATATAACCCTGTAGCCGAGTAAATCCCTAGAAAACTCTTACTAGTTTCAGATGCATTGTCCAGAAATCCAATACAGCAAACTCATAGCACTACTGAGGAAGATGTAGAAGTGTATTAAATATTATTGTTAAAACTAGATCGGCTTCTAGTAAAAAATTAAAATAAATAAGTAATGCTACATCTATGGACTCAGATTTTCAAGAGGTTACCCGTCTTACATTAAATGGTTGGCCTAGGAAGAAAGGTTGATTAAATAGAGGAGTTAAGCCTTATTTTACTCACAGGAATGATTGTAAAGCGGGATCAAAGTCACTGAGAGCGTTCTCAATTCCCGTTGGAAAGTTGACAACAACTTAATCCTTTTACACAATATAGTAATGTTTGGACGAGTTTCTACTAACCTCTGTTGGTATTCCGTAAGGTGTCCCTTTAGCGATAACAAAAGTTCGTACTGACTCGTTGGTAAAGAAAGTGTGTGTGTGTGTGTGTGTGTGTGTGTGTGTGTGTGTGTGTGTGTGTGTGTGTGTGTGTGTGTGTGTGTTTATTGAACCGTTAGCCTAGTAGACGAGTAACAGTTTTTGTCGTGTTAACTCCACGGAGCTTTCTGGTAAAAGAGCCCGAATTCGCTTTTTCCTCTCCCTCACAGAAGGTCCGGCTTTTGGTATTCTTCCGCCGGCTGATTTGATTTGTTCAGTTTAACCAATTTACTTCTGTACGGGAATTAGTCTGCCATTGGGAAATAAATCTAATTCCTGCTACATCTTCTATCAGTGCACAAAAAAATTCTATATTTCCAAGATCGGATGGTGATTCCACAAAATCTCAGCGCAGAAATGCTGCAATCAATACACACCGGACATCTTGGATTAAACAAATGCCGAGAACGAGCAAAAATGTCGGTATGGTGGCCGAAAATATCCCAGGAAATAGATTATTTCATCAAAAGATGCGAATTTGCAATTGTCATTGCGCTGCAAACCCCAACGAAAATTTGGAACTAAACCCTTTGCCAGATAGACCATGGCGGAAAGTAGGAAATATTGAAATTGGATGGGGAGACTATTCCTCCCGTTACTTGGAAATAGTGAAATTAATTCTACAAACAAGTAATACTTTAATTGGAAAATTAAAAAGTCTGTTCGCCCGGTGTGGAATCCCGGAAGAAATTGTAAGTGACAATGCCGGACAATTTACAAGCACACATTTTAAAGAATTTGCGAAAAAATATGGATTCACATACACAATAGTGAGTCCTCATTTTCCACAAGCAAATGGAGCTGCTGGAAGGGCTGTGAAAATTGAAAAAAGAATATTACGACAACCAGACATATTTCTCGCATAAATGGCATACAGTAGTACACCTATAACTGCTCCAGAACTCTTAAAGGGCAGGAAAATGAAAACAATCTTACCCAGTCACCCAAACAAACTAAAACCAAAATGGTCAAATCTTAGGAAAATAAGAGATAAAGATGGATCATATAAAGCACAAAACAAGAGAAATTAGGACAAAAAAAAAAACATGGGGGAAAGGATCTAAAACCCCTAAAGGTCGGTGATAGAATTCGAAAAAAAAAAACGGATGAAGCGAAAACTTGGGAAAATAATGGTACAATCATTGCAGTAAATAAACGTAATAAAAGGTACCCAGTAAAGTTAGACTCTGGTGAATTCTGAAAAAGAAAGAAAACATTTGCTGCTTATCAGAAGAAAAGAGTATGGTTCCTAGGAAAGAGAACAGAATCCAGTTAAAGATAAGGATCCAGGATGAAGATCGAGAAAAGGACGGTTAACTAAAAAACCCAAATATCTTAAAGACTTTGTATAGAAAAAAATGAAAATAATAAAAATAAAAACTGAACAAAGGAAGGTGTTACATCAGTAATTACTGATGATAATAAAGGATCAAGGGTTATCCCCCTTCCCTGGAATTATTACGATCCCTAGTGAATGATACAAGGGGAGTTGAATAAAGTTAAGATATCAACGTGTTTGTGGTTTGTCTGACATCTTCCCATTTTCAGACATTACACTGTGTACTTATGCTAAACTGAATTGTTTAAAATAGAACTGTTTATTTGTATAAAAATGGATTTGGCATGAAATAACCAACAAAGGTTGATATGCCATAAAATCTAAACAAACAAACAAGCAAACAATAATGTCAGGTAAAACAATTGTAGAGAAGAGGAAAATCTCATTTTTGTTTCGGCGCGCTATTTAATTCAACACTGAATTTCACCCAATCAGGATGACTTATCCCATTCAGCCCGGACCTTCATTTCCGGCTAGCAAAACGGGTGAGCGGCCAAACACACTCTCTTCGGCTGGAGGCGGCGACCAGAACGGACGTGTCTCTGGTCGCCCCTGCTTAGCGATGCCTTATAGCTAAACAAGCCACCCGGTGTGGACATATCACCGTGGCTTTAACCCTAGCAGCAGCAACATGGACATTCAACGAGGGAACCTTCTAATTTATGGATTCTTTGCGTCTAATATTTTAGACCAAGGAATCCCAGTTGAATATGAATTAGATACGTTCAACATGCCTTCCACAAGCACCACAGAAATTTACTATGTCGATTCGAGCGCCACTCCGCTCTCGACAAGTTCCCATTTCACCTCTGGTCCACTGTAATGGAGACAACGCACGCCTCTCCCCGAAACACCAGACACACGAAGCTACACGGTGGCCTTGAATACTTCCCTCACACATCCAACGACACGCTGCCATTTCGAACATCCCGCTAAGCTATCGCGTCTCCAAAACCAACAAGCCTAAAGACCACGAGTTTTGCAGCGCCAAGAACAAACCTCCTCAAAGCTGCAAATAAAAACTTTCGTTCTTGTGTGTTATTATAAAGCAAAGTCTTGTAATTCATTTCTTGTGCCCATAAAATCTATAGTGTTCGGGAAAATAACTAATTCCCTCAAACCCTATACAATCACGAACGCTCAAAGGAAATGTTTCAGGATCCCCACAGCTTGAAAGAAATGAGAGTACCTAATTAGTGTTGCTTTGTAGAAGACGAAGTTAAGCTTATTATCATATGACGAGTAAAAAAAAAGTTTGTTGTTTTATTCATCGAAAAATCGTGCTCGGCACTTTTAAGATTCAGAAATATATCATCTCATCTTTCATTTCACTTTAAAACAAAACTTGTCGGGACGGCTTTTTGTTAGATCTGAACAAAGACGTGTACCTGCTATCGCACCGTTAAAAAATTCTGATTTTAATTAACATTTTCGGTATTTAAAGCGATAAAAGATTAAGTGTCTTTTAAGGGACATTTTTCCTCAAATTTTTTATCTTTTTTATATTCTTATCAAACATTTAGCTAATCTAAATCCCTTAATGAAAATGCGGGTAAATTATTTTTACATGTTTTAAAGATAATTTTATGGAGAATTAGGAATTGTTTATATATATATATTTTATAACGGTTTGTCTATTTATTTTGTGATTCTCTATGTCAAATTTCGTCATAATTCATGATTTTTCATCAGGTTCAAAATAGGACGGTACTTGTCCACACTGAACATTGGCTAAATGCTTACCACACAGATGCGATGTGGGAGTAGACTGTGTGTCTTTGACCAATGAAAAGGCAACACAGGCAGGACCCCTGAGGCATATATATATATATATATATATATATATATATACGAGGATCATTAAATAAGTTTCCAGGCTTTTTTCGTATGGGCACTTTTATTGATAGTACGGACATGAAACTCAAGTCCCCTAAGAAGTAATCTCCTCCGGCTGCAATATACTTGTTGTGCCGTTACAACAACTTCGGGAAGGCTCCATGAAAGTCCTCTTGTGTAAGCGTGTCAATGACCTTCGTCACAGCCTCTTTTATCTCCTCAATTGTCTCGTAACGACAGCCTTTGAGCTTAGGGAATAACCAAAAGTCACATGGAGCAAGGTCTGGTCTATAGGGACGGTGAGGAACTGTCTTGATGCCCATCTTGGTCAAATAGTCTGTGACAAGGATGGAGTTGTGGACTGGTGCATTGTCCTGCTGGAAATGTCAGTGACCCGATTTGACGAGTGCTGGGCTCTTCCGACGGAATCTCTTCCTGAACTCCCTTAAAACCTCAACATAGTAACCCTAACCCTAACCCTTTGGCTAATCAACTCTGGTGTATTGACTTCCTTACCCCTTCCACAACTCTCATCAGCCCTCACAGACTCCCTGGCTTCCTTGAATCTCTTATGCCACTCAAAAACTGATGCTCGATTCATGCAAGATGGTCGAAAAGTAGTCTGAAGCATTCCATACGTTTCTGTGGCATTTTTTCCAAGTGTAAAACAGAATCTTATTGCATATCGTTCTTCTAAAGTGCACTGCATTTTTGAAATTCACCATCTGTGAATTCCAATTGCTGCTGTAGCTGTTCCTTTGAACCTGAAATCATAAAAATTGGTCAGTCATCTCATAAGATATATGGCAATAAGATACTGAATTTTCAAGAGTCTACGACAATTTTAAATGCCTGAACAAAAAAAGTGTGGAAACTTTTTGAATGCACCATGTATATATATGTGTGTGTGTGTGTGTGTGTGTGTGTGTGAATCCATGGTTCGCTCTCTTGGTTCTTGACAGTCTTATATCCAGCGTATGGTTGTAAGGAAAGGACAAAACACAGAAACAGAATTACAAAACAAACAAGACAAGTGAAAAATTTAACAATTGAATTAACAAACAAGAAAACAAAAGGTCCAAACAATTATGTTGGTGAATATGAAAAAGTGAGTCAAATTGAGAAGAAAAATGTTCGTAGTTGCATCGATAGGATAAGTTGGTTTTAGGAAATTTAATGTGTGTTGAATGGTTATGGAATCGAGAAGTAAAATGTTCCAATATTTGTGTTGGTAAGTGTGAATCACAGACTTATGCGGTCAACCAAAGTTTATGTCGACAAGGAAGGAAAAACGATGGCGTTGAAAAAGTGGAATATAGGTGGGATAGTGATTCTCGGGCCATGCGGCTCCCATCAAAAGCTGTATTAAGAAGGTGAAGACGAATTTGTGTGATGTTGAATGTTGCCGGCATCGATATGCTAGCGTCTGACTTTGCCGTTCTTCTCTGTCTGGACCTGGAAAGAATCTCGTTTTATATAGTTCTCCCTTCTTCAAATCGGATCAACTTTGGTCTTTCTTTATTTTTTGCCACGAAAGTCATTGGTTGGTCGAAAAATTATTTAAAATTTTATTTTTTGTGAGTAATTCTATCAACATTTCACCGTGCGCGGAGCCTATGCGCAAAGACGTATTTTTTCATTTTGGAAAAAATCTTAGCCCCAGCAACATTCGGTAAGTGCTCTCCTGGCCTGTTAATTGGAATTGCCATTATTTTGTTTGTACGATAAATCAGAAGAGATCTCTATCAGTTATATAACACCAGTACAAATGCGTCTGAGCCCTGACCATCACAAATGCGCTTGGCTATTGGTCTAGCAACAAGATGCACATTTCTTCTTAACGCCAAACAACTGAGCACACCAACGGACTAACAAATACTCAGTGACGCAGCCTGCAATTCTCGGATACGCCTATTATCAATTTCGTGACTTGTTCGCAGATAGAGCTCCACACAAGTTCTGACTGTACAAATATGCAACCCTCCATAAGCGTCTTATCTAATGCAAATCCATTCGGCTCGGACCCTATTAGCGAGGCTACCAAGCCGCTGACCTCCTTCTACCCACTTGTCCAGTCGGCTGGGGCTATAGAATACACCGACTGCACCTCTGCAGTTGGGTACCCCCCCAACGAGTATCCTGGATATGACACTAAACAATATGATGGTGAGGTTCTACTGATGCTGGAGCTTTAAAGAATGCAGAGCACCCCTTCATTGCCAGTGCTCCCAGGTCCACTCTGGCCCAGAATGGTAGCACCTGATAGGGCCCTATCTATGGGTTAAATAGAACTAACTGCATACTTATGCAAAACTGAATTGTTTAAATTAGAACTGTTTGACTAAACTGAATAGCTTGAAATAGAAATGTTTTTGACAATTAAACTGTATTTACATTTAAACTGCGTGCTTATACTAAACTGAGTTGTTTGAAATGGAACTGTTTTTGACATTGTAACTGTACTTACGCTAAACTGAATTGTTTAATATAGAACTGTTTTGACATTTAACTGTGTGTAAACAAAATCTGCACTTATACTAAACTGAATTAGCTAGATTAGAACTGTTTGTCTAAACTAAATAGCTTGAAATAGAAATGTTTTTGACAATGAAACTTTGTACTCGTGCTAAACTGAATTGTTTGAAATAGAACTATTTGCATAAAAATGGATTTGGCGTTAAATAACCTTCAAAAGTTGATATGCCATAAAACGAACAGCGCACCAGTGCCGTATATCGACATGTTGTCGGTTACCAACAAATCCATACAGCTGGGAGGAAACCAACCATCCACTGCGACTACTCAACTTCTATTAGTAGCAAGTACAAGAAAAAGAAGTTGGAGGTGCCCGTGGTGTAATGGTTATCGTCGTAGAAATTGGAAACGACGATACGAGTTCAAATCCATAGCACTAATACCCTCGGTAAAGGTATGAATCCAATTATTCTCCCTCCAGCTATGGATAAATAGTAGGACAGATTAGGTTCTTCAGCCTTGGTGAGGCAACTAGTCTAAGAGAAGGAAAAACTCTGAATTCAAACCTGTTAAACTCCGCTTTAAAATTGACCTTGTGTCATATCCTGCTCGAGCGGAGGGGTTGGGTAAATATTAAGTACAAGAAAAAGAATGTTACTCCAAACAAATATGTGCAAATTATTTGGATAGGAATAAATGATATTATGTAAATATCCATAACGGATTGATATACCATTCGCATAGGATAATTTGCATGTACGTGCGACACAAAAAAAAAAACGGAGAAAGAGAGGGGTCCTCTCCGACTCTGCAACCAAAAAATGATAGAACTCGCTTCTCGAAATGCCACATGGCCAACGGTCACGTGATTGTCGAAAGCTCCGCTCATAAATTTAAAAAGGCAGACCCCTCTGTTTAGTTTCCCAACAATTGTATTAATATTTCTATCTAGAAAAAAGTGAAGGATCCTCATTAGAATTTCAGAGTTATCACCGTTAAACAAAGGATTTGAGCGATTAAAAAATGACGTTCAGTACAAATGCAAACTCCACCAAATTATCATTTAGTTGCAAATTGTGCCGGAAATTGTTTTATTCTCTAAGCATTTTCCGGGTATTGCTTAAATAAAAATGTCACCATGAAGTGCCATTTTTTTGCTGGTGTTGGGTTGCTAAGGTGTAGGATTGTTATTTAGTCGAGTCTCTACTCACTAAGGACCAATATTAGTATTTGCATATTCTTGAAATACTAACACTGAAGAAGCGGAAGAGACAAGATAAGTTTTTAGCGAGAAGAAAGTATTTGTTATTGTTGGGCGAGGAAAAGTTGTAACGTGCGTATGTGTGTTTACGTTGAGTTGTTTCCTCGCTAAGTGTGTAATTTCCTCGCTAATTGTTGGTAGGTATATAAAGGAGAGAAGTTCCAAGATATCGAAGTCGAAATGTTTTTATGATAGTTTTTAACTGCAGTATGGAATATTTAGTTTGCGTTTGTGCTGCAAGCCTCGTGGGAAAGGAAAGAAGTAAAGAGACGAAAGGGAGTTATGAAAGGGTTAAGATAGCAGCGCGTGTCGTTGGACGTGCGAGGGGTTATGTTCGCCGTATTTTAGCAAAGGTCGTGTTTGCTGTTTGAGGAAATAGAGGTTGAAGTCACTGTTAGTTGTGGTTCTGGTTGTTTTTGGGAGAAGCGCGGATGTCTCCAGAAAATGTTGCCCAGAAGTGAAGTAGTCGCTAGGTGCCGGAGCGGAATTAGACATCGCAATCGACATAGCCAATTTTGGGGGTGAAATAAAGTTGTTCCTGTATGTGGCGTGTTGAATTTATCTTATTCATATTCAACTGGGATCCCTTGGTCTAAGAGAAATAGACGTAAGGAATCCATAAATTATATAGGTTCCCTCATTGTGTCCATGTTGCTGCTGCTGCTGCTGCTGCTATTTAAGAACAGGCAGATGGGACGTCTACACAGAAACAAGTCGTTCTGCGAAAAAGGCTGTGTTTGGCAGCTTCCCCAATTTCTGCTGCCCGGAAATGAGGTTCGGCGTGAATAGGATAAAGTCATCCTGATTGGGTGAAATTATGCGTCGAATTAAATTACGCGCCAAACCAAAATAAGAAAATTCCTACAACTACAAATTCATTTACAAATACAGAAACATTATATATATATATATATATAAGGAGAATTGAAAGAGTACACAGATATGTCCCAACAGCTAGAAATATTGTTCTATGAACAAGCAGTATGTCGAAAGAATTGAAATTTTTTTTTTAAGTCTTACTTGATGTTTAGTAAAATGAATTTTTACTGTTCCATGTTAAGGAGACAACATCTCTGCTATTCAAAGAACTGAGGCAAAAGAGGACCGAGAATGTGTTTCTGAACTGTTTAGTGACAGTCCACAAGGTACCCAAAGAACACACCCATTCTCTAAAGGAGATAATTATTTATTGTCTCCCTACACTAGGTTATGGTTAAATGCAATCATAATGGGAATTTTAGTAATATGAAGACATTTATTAAAACTCTAAGTATTTGAGCAATACAAAAATTTTAGAAATATAAGAAAAAGAATTAAAGATATTTGAATTAGAATTAGTTAATATAAAGATGGACGAATACTAAAAGATTTTTGGTAATATAAAGATATTCATTAAAAATCAACGTTAAAACACAAATTGAATTAAAAATATAAACAAACAATTTCAATTTGTACAATATCTTTGTTTATTACTTCCAAAATAAAAGCTCCAAACTTATCAATCTACGTGGAAATACAGCATGATGAATGAATATGTCACATGAGATATAGGGAAATACATTGTAGTGGGTGCATGTTATTGTTTAGTTGATATGTTACTCTCCAATTTGTAGCGAGTGAGAGTGAGTTCTCGTCCGTATTCTACGAGTATTACTTTCACGATTAGTTCCACTACAAATACAACACAAATTTTACCAGCACATAAAACAAATGGAGTATAACAACAACGAACATTAAGAAACAAACAATTTAATATTCATAACGAAACAGGAATAAAAATTAATGAGAAACATAAGCGCCCTTTTGTAGAAAAACAGTTATGGCCAGTTAAATGAAAATAAGATTGTTCGCCTGCATGTGTGTGTTTACATGTTAATAAAGTCTATCAAATAAATGGGTCCATAGTTAGCTGAAGTAAGTAGGGTAAAAATAATTGTCTTTACTTACATATATGTGTGTGTGTGTGTATGAATGATGGACCGTTCGTATGGGTCTTTGCTTTCATTAAGTCAACACGTGTTTTCTTAAGATTTTGGCGACAACGTGTCGCATTGATAAAAGAAAGTCGCATACCTTTTCCTTCGAGTCTTAATCGTGGCTCTCTGCTACCCGTTCGTGACCTCGTAGTGAAAAGTCTTTTTGGTAGTAGACGAAATGACTTTTTGGCTGTGGAAGAAATTAATTGAATGACCGAATGACCTGGTTGATTAAATTCTTTTTTATTTATATTTATGAGGGTCACTAAAGTGGATAAAAAAATTGTTTTATTGCGGGTCCTAAAATTCAAGCGCGTAGACATTTCTTGACCAATCAGATTCGTATTTTTACTAACTTGTTTTAGGGCCTAAAAATTTTCTGTTAATTAGTTTCTGATCCAGATTTTCTAGAATGTTCTTATTCTATGTTTTTAGCTGATTGGTTGAAAAATATAAATATGTAACTTCAATGCTAATGCGATTTTGATCCAAAATTTCTAGAATGTTCTTATTCTGTGTTTTGGTTGATTATTTTAAGGCTAAAAAAATGTGTATTCTATAACATATTGCCATTTATTGCCATATCGGTTAAGAAATCAATCCATTTTCATTTCTTATGCCAGCTTTCGATCCCTGAAGTCCAGCTTCCTTCCTCACCACTGGCTTTTTTCAACATTTTAGTGAGTCCCATTAATCCTAAGGGTTCGAGTTTGACCTATTTTAAGAGCCCTGATTTAAAAGGAGAAAAATAAATAAATTAACTGTATGTGATATAATCAATAGCTGATGAACATATAAAAAAAAGTGTTAGGAAAAATTTATTTTTGAAGAACAAAACCAGATAGCTATCGAATGTTTTCCAGAGATATTTTCAGCTTTTCTTTGTTTAAATCATTTGTCTTATCAAGTCATAATTCATTAATTGTTCAATAAAAATAATTACACGTAAAACTGACGCATTTGGTTTTGTTTTTGTTTTTTTATATCATCAGCAGTAAAGGAAAAAATACTTAAACAATAAGCCTTCTATAATAATTTACACATAAGGAGGATTTTTAAAAAATTCAAACTGTATCCAAAATCTGTAGCTGTATGTCCATATTAAATTGATTCGTTGGACAAGTAGAGTTACCTACCCTTAGTTCAGGAGGCGTGTTAGTGGCGCTACTAGTATAATGGCGTGTGTTATTACTTGGAGTTGATGTCTGCTGGTTCGGACTATTGTTATTATCATTTTCTTGTCCAGTCATTGTCACTTCACTTTCGGCGAGCCGAATCGACCAACAACAAAGTGATCCATTTTTCACCTTCTACTGCCAATGTCTTCATAATATACACACTTCGACTTTGGACCCAGCAAAACAAAACGACAATAATGTCGGTGAAGGCTTTCGAACTAGTCTCTGCTATTGAGCGGATCAAATTGATGTCTGATAAAGTGAAGACTCAGGTTAGTATTGAAAGAATAATAATAATGATTAAATCATGAAAAGTTCTATTTGTTAAGTTGAAACAAAAATGGAAGAGGAAATTCATAATTGCTATTAATCATCTCATTTATTTTTTTTTTGTTGTTGTTGTTTTGTTCATATGAAAGAGAGATTTAAAAAAAAAAAGATTAGTTTTTAAGACTCTTCCGTATGGTTAATTTTTACGGGTGCCAAAAACAAATGACCACCGGTACTCCTCCTCTTAATTTTTCCCAAAAATTTATCCAGGTATTATATAGTTTGTCATAATAATTCCTGCATATGTAAACTCTTAATTAATTTTCTTATATACTGTATAATTCGAATTTCTATGTGTAAGGGACAAGTCATTAAACTATGCTTTCACACCCTCTTGCAATTCGCCGTCTCACAGTTCATTAGCTTGTAAAATAAATATTAAACGTCAAAATTTTCAAAACCCAAAGAATATTTTCCTAGACTTGAAGCTAGCAACACCCCTCTTTCTTTTTCACTGAATCTCGCACTTTACGCTTTAAATTTGAGTAATATGCTTGTAAAAAAGGAAGATATCGAGATCAATTTTCTTGGTATATTTAATTTTTGTAATAACTTTTTATTTCTGATACTATTTTCCCTATGATATAATCGTTTTATTTGTTAAATTTAATTATGAAATTTATCTACAAATAGAGATAGACAACTTCCCCTTGTTTTTCTGGCTAGGATTAGAGTGTGGTAGCTGTTCATCTCCCTCAGTCGTTTGCCTTGACGACGAGGCTTAGAATATGCTGACTGTATACCCAGCAAAACGGATTAGCCCCTCCCCCCACAGAAAGGAGGATGGTTCTAGGTATGACACTGAACTCCATCTTGTAATAAGGCTCCAGTTCTGGATATCTGGGAAGTAACCCTCATTTGCCATCACTCCCAGTGGTAAATTTGTTTTAAAATTATTAGTATCAGATAGGACTATGTACAAAAAACACTCTTCAGAAAATACACAAAAAATGTAGACCTACAATGAATGTAATTCCTTAAACTCTTTGCAAAAAACAGCACAAGACAGGTTGGCATGCCATTAAAATCAATCAGTTGTACTTTGTCTTCTGGGCAGAATATGATAAAAAAACAAAAAGAAAAATGAGCTTGATCCTAGATATTATCTTGCAGCAGTACCTCCCTGTTACATCAGAAGGGAGGATCTGAATAGTCTGACACTTGCATGACACTAATACATTTGGGAAAATCATTAATGTTTCTCCCTTCCCCCATCCAACTATGGGTAAAATAGTTGAGTAGACTTAGATTTGATAAGGCAACTGGTCTAGGAGAAAGAAAAACTATAAATTCTCTATTGTTCAGAGAATCTGTTGCACACCAATGAACCATTCTTCTGCTATCAACTCATCCAAAAAGTGTTACTGGTCCTACACAAGCCTTCACCATTATAAACAAACTAACTGGGTAAGCACTAGGAGTGTTTCCTAGCCATAATGACTAAAGTGCTGGATTGTGGCCTCAAAGTAAATGAGTTTGAATTACATTCTCTTTCAAATTAATACCCTTAGGAAAGGTATGAACCCCCTTATCCCCCAGCTATGAATTAAGTAGTGTAGCATAGTCACAACCAACTATACACATATACATGCGGAAGCATAGTCAACACAATAATAACGAACGGACACAGTTCTTTAGAAAAATATACCTCTCACACTTTATTCGAAATGGTACAAAAGGGTTACGTGTGAGTTGGAGACTGAACAAAGACTGCAACATATTGACCCCCAGCTCTTCTTGCTATAGCAGCACTTCTTTCTCATCCTGCAGGGCTGCTCAACCGGGGGCCCAGAGGGCCCAGCCTCTGCTGGGACCTGGTTCTCACTGCTTCGAAATGCAACAACTGACTCCAATCTCTGATCTCCAACTGACTTGAACTTCCTGTAGCATCGGGTTATATAATTGTTTGATACCCACCTGCTTCTGTGAGCATCACATCTGCACTCAATTCAACCCGTCCTCAGTCAAGGTTATCCCCTGATATCTACGACCGGATGCACCTGTTATTTACACAGGTGCATTTCTTATTTGACAGCTCGGCTGGGTCAGAGATCAATATGTTACAGTAGTATCACTGCTATTCTACAAGAATGACTTTAGCATCAAATAACCCATGAAGTTTGATATATGCCATTAAAACAAAGAAACTGAAACCTATGTAACAGTGTAGTCATATTTGTCATCTGGTAAATTTATTGCAGGTAAATTCATTGTATCAATAGCTCCTTTTATTAAATTCTGAATTTAATTACAAATAATTTACCTGTGATTTACCATTCAATTAATTCATTACACATGGTGTACCAGTTCACATCTTTAACCAAACTCTTGAGCACTCATGCATGGTGGGCAAGTTTTTATATATATATATATATATAGGCAGGAATTTAAAATTCTCCTTTTCAGGCAAAGCACAAAATTTAATTAAATTACATTAGGTGTTCAGGGTGTTTCGCAATTTTTGAAACAAAATGATCCAGCACAAAGACCACGAATAATAGAGTAATGGAAATTACATTTATTGAAAGATAAAAAGATAACATTTTAGAATCTGCAGCCATTTAGTCTCAAACACAAATCAAAAATTTCAAGAGGAACCCTAGAGTACATGCCGATGTCGACTGTTCAGTTGAAAGTGCCATCCAAAGTTGTCAATAGTGCATGCGCACTCTACATGGATGATCAGAGGCCCAAATAGTGAGGAACCTTTTGCTCTACAATCTTCACAAGTGCCATGTGTTTAAAAGTTCTTGACCAACTTGAAAATCTGACTCCTGTTTGGAAATGTGTTGAAATTGAACTTACTTCTGTATCTTGCTTGTACAATCTTAAAAGTCTGAGTTTCGTAATGTCTTCACACAAAAGATCTGCTCCATTGTCCAAGGCACAATTTCACTATATTTGGTTAAATATATCAAAATGTTAACTATTTTCCAGCAATAATCAGAAAAAAGAAATAGAATAATGTGAACAGGGAAGATCTGAGAGGATACAGCTTTTGTTTCAACAATTGTGAAACTCCCTGGGGGAAAAAAAAAGTTTTACAATTTGGAATGAACATTTCTGTTAAAGAATTTCAAACCTTTATTAAATATTGTTTTGACAACATTCAATCTGAAAAGCTTAGGTTTGGTTTCTTTTGTTTAATGGCATATCAACCTTCATAGGTTATTTAATGCCAAAGCCATCCTTTTAGAACAGCAGTGGTACTATTTAATGCATAGCTGGGAGGATAAGGGGTTTCATACCTTTCCAATGGGTATTTGTCTGAAAGTGAGAGTAATAGTGCAACTGGAGTTCAAACTCGCTTTCTAAGATTCCGCAGTCTATCACTTTAACCATTACACCACGAGGACACCCCTTCCTTCGAAAAGGTTAACAAATAGGTTTATTACCTTTTGGTACAAGGGAATATGATGAATAGAATCGAATGCACAGTTCTTCAACAACAGTAATGAATACTCTGTGAGCGAGACTAGCAACTGATCATTTATCTGGTATTCTACAACACAAAAATATGGCATAAGGGCTTTTCAATGTGAGCTATCGCTCAGACATGCCCAGCAGCTCCAAAAATGTCTTGAGCCCTGTCAGCATTCCCTTAAAAAAGAGTGCCTCAGGCACCAGGCAATAAACCAAGCACTGCTGGAGCAGATGAGAGTCTGGAGGGATGCCCCCACCCCCCAGAGGCCCAAGGAGAGTCGGTCTTAATCATGTCTCATGAATGTCGAGCTTCCCTGTTATCCATATCAGGCAGTCTTAACTAACAAACCAAAGATAGCAAGTCTAGCTAATACTGCTAACCTCATCTAGTCTGTATAATTCATGCCTTTCATTAGACAAGTCCAACTTTCTTGAAGGGGAAATATTCTCCCTTACAATAAATATGTACAAAAACTTTTATGAAAATCTAATCATCAATTCCTTTACAGTAAAATTTTAAAATTTAGATATTTTTCATTGTTGCATTGTTTTACAGAATGTAAAAAAAATTTCTTCAAGCACAAATATCTCTGCTAGTATTGAGGTTGACCTCAAATGACCTCCAAGCTCTGTCAGCTGGGCTTAGAATATACTGACTGTATCCCTTGCAGGGGGGGGTAAGACCCCCCCACACACACACACATACATACATAAAGAGGTATCCTGAATATGATACTAAACTATATCAAGCTGTGATGCTCCAGTTTTGGTGCTCTGGCAAGTATGAAGTCACCCCTTCATTGCCATTACTCCTAGGTCCATCCTGACCCAAAGTGGTAGTATCTCTTAGAGTCAAATAGATCTTATCAAAAATTATTCATATTAAAAAGGAATGCTTGAACCTACATCACTGTGTGCAAATTATTTGTATTAAGAATAGTTACTTGAAACTATAAATGTTTACTTAGAATCATTAGTAGTTACTTGAAACCATATAACTGTGAAAAATAAGTAAGTTGGCGACCATAGTCAAGGGCGACCCGAATGCTCCTTTTTCAATTGCTACTACACTGAGGTGTAGAGGAGGGCGCTACTCCTTTCCCTGGATTGCTCCACTTTACCCTTGATATGTATCTTATATTGCTGAGTGTTAAGCAAGGAGGTATCAAGTACCATTTTTAAAGTTTTTGGTATGACGCGACCTGGGATTGAACCAAGGTCTCCTGGACCATTAGCGAACACTCTACCCACTAGACCAATGAACCGGTCCAGTGTGGAAAATAGATGATTGATTATGTGAACTGTTACTTTAAGCCCTATGATTGTGTATAAATTATTAGTATTAGATAGGAAACAAATTGTTATCATTGTCAAATATTAAAAAACAAATCCTGGAGTCCTGAGTATGACAGTAAACTGCATTTGAAAGTGAGGCTCTAGATCTGGGAAGTATGAAGTACCCCTTCATTGCCATTACTCTCGGGTCCACTCTGACCCAGAGTGATAGTACCTGTTAAGATCTTATCTATGGGTCAAATATGTTTAAAAATAATTCCTATTTGATTGGACCGTGTGCAAAAAAATTCTTAAGGAACAATTACACAAAAAATGTAAATATGTGATTTTCTAACCTCTAGGCATAAAATAACTCTTGATAGGTTGAAATGCCATTAAAATCAATCAGTTAAATGACCTATAGTGTTATCCTTGGTGCATTTTACAAGTAAAGCTTTTGTAAGTTTTCATGCCAAAAATGAAGTCAATAGAGTGACACAGATGAGAGGCCCATTTATTAATGTAGAGACAAGGAGTTGCTGAAAAGTTTTTGACATGATCAAGATAGGAAATATGTTTGTTTCTGTTCAGCATATTTGGAACTTCATTTTTCAGTTTCTTTAACCCTATCAAAAAAATCAAGTAGGAAAAGTTATTCCCTTCTTGGTTGAGTTAAGAATTGGTCTCAGGGTAGAGTGTTCACCAATGACCTGGGAGACTGGGTTCAGTCTCAGTTCGAGTCCTATCAAAGATTCCAAAAATGGTACTTGATACCTCCTTGCTTAACTCTCATTAAAGGGTAAAGTGAAGCAATCCAGGGAAAGGAGTAGCACCCTTTCCTACACTTTGCTGTAGTAGCTATTGAAAAGGGATCCTTCGGGTGGCCAACTTTACTACTTATATATGAATAAAGAGTGTTCAATATTGGTGATCGAGCATATATATCTAAATTAGGATAGCATAGATATGGATTCAATGGCGCTTGGTAACTCTGTTTCTTACCAATGCCATCATCAGATCTAGTTGGTCTGATGATGGCATTGGCAAGAAACTGAATCTCCAAGTGCTGTTGAATCTATGTCCATGCTATTTTATCATACATAAAGTCAGCTTTTTTTTTTT
Organism: Sepioteuthis lessoniana; assembly: GCA_963585895.1. Classification (NCBI taxonomy): domain Eukaryota; kingdom Metazoa; phylum Mollusca; class Cephalopoda; order Myopsida; family Loliginidae; genus Sepioteuthis; species Sepioteuthis lessoniana. The sequence continues at coordinate 147,991 of CAUZXS010001671.1, read as the reverse complement.
CTCAATCCACTTGTTGGTTGGTTAGTTGTCTATACTTGTTGGGTTATTTAATGTTGAAGTTTTTATTTATTTATCTATTTTTACAAGCAATTAGATGGTTTTAAGTAACTAATGATAACACTTTGTAAACAATTATAACTTCAAATAATTATCCTTCGTACAAATAATCTGTATACACATATGACTGAGAGCAAACAAATAATTATTATCATCATTAAATAGGAATTGTTATTTGAAACCGGATAATAGTGTATGAATTACTTATTCATCCAGTTTTGGCATTAAATAACCAATAAGGGGTTGATATGCTATTTGAAGAATCTACTGCCCTAACGCACAGGAGAAAATAAGCAATACTTACTGGCTCGGCGGCTAACAAACAAATGCCAATGAGTGGGCCAGCATATATGCACACTAACATAGCCACTCTTGGCCTCACAGCCAATCAACACACTGGGAATGAACAAGACCACCTGCAAGTGGTGGAACACCCCAATGTGCATATAATCTTCCCTTCCTGATGCACAAGTGACTATTCACTTTCATGCGAATTTTGACACTATTAAACAAATAAAACACTAATAGTTTTCAAATATCTATTTGACCCCTTGATGAGACCCTAACTGCCACTCCAAGTCAGGTATCAGTGAAGATATGACTCGAAACTCCATAGCTCTCCAGAACTGGTGCCTTACCACTTGATGCAATTTGGTGTTATATCCAGGACTCCCTTTTTGGGGTCTTGTCTCTTCGCAGCAGTTGGCATATTCTAAGCCCTGCCCAAATGGTTTTTCCTCATGTCTGTAAAACATAGGGTGTAATAGGCCTTAATCTGCCATGCTAGCCGAAAGTGTTATCAAGAAGTTTTAATTTAGAATTGTCCTAGCTTGAGATTCTGATCTGCTCTACCATTTTACCCACAGCTAGAGGAAGAAAAATAGTTTTGTTTCTTCTTTTAATAGCATATCAATCTTCATGGGTTATTTAATGCCAGACAACTTCACAGAAGGATGGTAGGGGTTCTATTTAACTTATAGCATGGGGATAATGGAGCTCATACCTTACCAAGGGTATTAGTCCATAAGTGAATGTAATAACATGACTGGATGAAAAAGATGGGTTTATGCTTTTCCCAAAGATATTTGTAAGAACTCAATGCAAATTAAAACTAAGTTTGGTCTTTTGGCTGAGATTCAGTGTATTTCCCAGAGAATTTTATACATCTCATTTTCTAGGACAGATTCTGGTTTGTGTACATACCATTTATCAGTATGATAAAATTTTAATCTCTTGCATAATTCCCAGTGGACTCCCTATCCCACCTAATCATGCCTTCTCTTTTATTTATGTTAGTTTGCTGCATTCACTTATGTGATTCACCATTTCAACTCTGTCACCACATAACCTGCTCTTGCTATTCTTCTGCATATTATCCATTTTTGTTATAACTATAACAAAATAGTTTTTATGACATTTAGTGCTGAAGAAAGTTTTTCTTATACTATAAATGAAATACAAAATTTAAGCACTTTAAGTTGGGGTGGGGAATTACCTTGAGAGATAGTGTTTCACCGAACTTTTCAGTTAATAAGCAACAGTCTTATTTTCTTAGGAATTTTGTTGTCCTAACTAACTGCCTTGTTGATTAGGTTATTCAATAACACAGATCCAAAGAAGCACAAACCTAATCATGTAGTTTTCATTCTTCATTTTTTTTTCCCCAAATCCATAATTCACTTCCATCTTTAATATAGACATTAGTAGTATCAGTAGTAATATTACCCAATCCATGGTGCTTGATGACAGCCATGGAACATATTTACCCTGCCCCTGTGACACAAGGTCAATTTTTAAACAAAGTTCAGCTAGTTTAGATTCAGTTTTCCTTCTCCTAGTCTAGTTGTCTAACCAAACTAAAGACCCCCATCTACCCTACTATTTATCCATAGATGGAAGGAAAAGAAATTGATTCATGCCTTTCCTAAGGACATTAGCCCAAAGTGAAATGCAAGCAGCCTTATACAGAATTTGAGCTCAGATCACCAATTCCATTTCCTATGCTAAAAACAACTTCTAGCCATGGAATAAATGTTTGAGAAATTGCAATAAAAAGCAACAGAAATTAAAATGAAAGAAATACTACTTAAAAAGTTTATAGTATTTGACAGTGCTTCACCTAAAAATAAACTCAAGATAACATTCCTTCCATTGTTATTAAATTGGATTTTCTACCTTTGCTGAAAAATTTTTGGCATAATAATAATTTAATAAAAACTATATTAATTTAATAATAATTGGTTATGCTTCATCTCAATATAAATTCCAGATGGTATTGCTACTGATATTACTAATGTAATTGTGGTCTAAAATGTAATAGATTAGATTACTCACATCGCGTCTGCGTTTGACCATCGGGAAAGGAAAGAAAGAGGAATGTGAGTTTGTGGACTCCTTATATGCGAGTAGCGGTAATTTGCATATGAGGAGAAGAGGCTATAAAAAGACCCAATTGGCGAGGCAGGGGGTGTTATTCTGAGAGCGGAGAGCAGACATTGAGTTAAGAGGAGTTGGTGCGAGTTGCAGAGTCGTGTTGTTCTGAGAGTTAGTGCGAGCAGCGTAGTTGGCGTGAAGGAGTTCCGATCCCCTTTTTTTTTTCATTACAGTAATGAATCAGTCAGTCAAAGAAAGTGAAGAAACAAACATTGTAAGATGTGATCAAAAAGCATTGACTGAATTTTAAAAATTTAAATAAAAGCATGTGCACAACTAAGCAACTTATATAAGAAAGTGAAAAAAAAATGATGATGATGAAACTAGTGTTAATAGTTTTTGAACAAAATATTTTTTTGTAAAACACAGGATTGTGCAAGTGTAGCACCCTCCACACTCACAGCCCAGTTGGCTGAGGCTGTAGTATATACCCTAACTGCATCTCTACAGAGAGGTAAAACTCTCCCAACAAGTAAAGAAATGACTGATGTTTAATTGAATTGTTAGTGATACATAGCAATACTTTGAACCATTTAACTGTGCATAAATAAATCATTGATAGTAAATTGAATTATTTGTATTCGATAGAAGTACTTGAAACTATTTAACTGTGTAGAAACAATAGTAATACTAGTATGCAAACAAATTAGTTCTAACTTATTTGAAAATGAAATTACCTACAGACTAATCTTTTACATATCATGTATATCTATTCAAAAGTGTACAAGTGACTGATGTTAAATTGTTACTGTTACATAGCAATACTTGAAACCATTTAACTGTGTGCCAAGAAAAAATTAGCTCAGTTTTGTTTAGGAATGTTATCAACAAAATGTGTTTACAAATCATATTTAATATGTATGTATAAACAGGATTTGGCATTAAATGATATACAATGGTTGATATGCCATAAAACTCAACCCAACCAAACCAAACCAATTACCAGACTTAACTCTATGACATTGCATTTTCATACCATATTAAAAGAAAAGTTTGAGAGATTCTTCAACCAATGGAAAAACTTATTAGAATCAGTGTGTTGCCTTAAGGATTATTTTGAAGAAAACATTTTATTCATTTCTGTCTTAGAAAATACACTGGCAGTCTTGATACTTTTTGAATACGCCTTGTATTTTGAAGAAAATTATCATGTCATTAATTATTTATTTTCTGTTTTGGATAATACTGCTTCAGTCTTGATACTTTCTGAAAGTGTCATGTGGTTTAATTTGAGGTTTTGAGTTGGTTGCGTTCAGGGTCTAATTGGTTGGGCAGCTGTCACATGAGGGTTGATTTTTCTAAGGAAAAAGGTATGTAGATTTGAGTCTTGCATGACGGTTATTCTTTATTTCAAATCCACACTGCTTGTTGATGATCATAGAATAATAGTCTGCAAAGTTCCAAGAAAAAAAAAACTTAACATAAAAATTCTGGGAAAGTATGTATAGGGTGCGACAGAAGTGATAGAGCAGTCAACATAACAAAATGTAAGTAGGAACATGTCAAAGTTGATATTATTAATTTCCCAGTTATTTTTTACTCTATCTAATATGCAGTCTTGTATAACATAGTTACTTACTAAGCTTAGTTTAGTTGTGGCATGAGGGAATAGTTATGAAGTTGTAGTGAGAGAAATCACACACGCGGCAGCTCAAAGCATGCTTGAATATGTCTGGCGTGTAAAATGAGATCAGGGAGAGAGAAACAGGCGATTGGGAAGATCGAACTCGCATCCTCCCGATTGTGAATCGTGTTTGATGTAAGCGCACTTGTAAATTATCACGTGCGATTGACCCGGATGTGGCATTTTGGCATGATTACTTAAGTCCTGCCTGAATGGACCGGGGGCAGTATCGTTTGAGTCTCAGTGACGTACGACACGAGACGAGTTTGGATATAGGACCGCTGGAGAATATTGTTGAGTAAGAGAAAAAAGAATATTTACCAAGAGATTCGTACTGCAGCTGAAGCACATCGGCAGACACGACTGTATATGAAAGATTATATCAAGCCTGGATATTTGCAAAACCATAAGAAGAAATTGATTCCACGTGTTCTTTTTTGTTGCCGAGGATGTATACTGTCCCCCCACTTCTTTCAGAGGTATGCAGTGAGAATCAAACTCCCTATCACTAATCTGCTAATCATTACTGTTTGATTCTCTCTGGTATAAAATGTATGCAAAGTCATCATTTCTATTTATGAATTTTCCCGACAACAGCAGGCACTTCTGGTAAAAATTGACCAGTCAGAGACAAGGACTGAAACCATTTAAGATTGATTGCAACTGTCCTCAAATGCAAGTGCTAGTTGAACTTTCTGCCAGGAAGACATATCTTTTGGATTTTAACACCAGAGGAAATCTATAGACTAGGATTACCAACACTGGATGCTGTGAACAATGGAACAACTGAACTCCTACAATAGCAACAAGGATTTTAACAGGTTATGGGTCCAGAACTGCAAAATTATTTTTTTGTTGGCAGTGAGTCTAGATATGAATTATGAGAGGTAAAATGTCTCAGATACCTATAGATTCAACAGCTATACCAAATTGTTCTGTCACCAACAGATCAAAGTGTCGACATAGATTTTAACAATTATACCATGTGAGGTTCTGTATAATAAAAAATGATTAAATTACATGAAAACCTGTGAACCTGTTAGATTTTCATTGTAACAGCAATCCAGAATGAGAATGATGCTTCTACTTGTGAAGAATGGTTGGTTTTACAGCATGTCAACCCTTGTTGGGTTATTTTATGCTGACACCAATCTTTTTTTATATATATATTCTTGGGGGTTGTCCTCATTGCTAAAGTTCTGAACTGCAGCCTCAAAGTAAGAGAGTTTAAACTCCAGTCACACTGTTATATTCACTTTTGGACTAATACCCTCAGGAAAGGTATAAACCCTCTTATCCCCACCAACTCTGGATTAAATAGTATCACTGCTGTTCTTTTACAAGAATGGTTTTGGCATTAAATAACCCATGAAGGTTGATTTACCATTTAAAAAAAAAACATTTGCGGGGGTTTATTTTTCCTCATTATATTGTTTCAAAGATTGTTATCTAATGCTAATAATTTCCAAAGATATCTATTTGATTCATCAATTGGACCTGTGACTTGTCTAACTTAATATTATCAACTTCTTGTTACTTCTGCCCCAGCCTGTATCTTGTCCATCACTTTGTCATTAACATTTCAAATTTTATTTCAATAATTAAATTTTTCTTGTGTCCATGATGCTATTACCACAATATTTCAGCTGATCCATTCTTTATCTGTTGTTGTTGTAATTTGTAAGAAAAGAAATAAAAAAAATAAAAAAACTTCAGTGAATTTCTCTAATCATTATCAATTTGATAAATTCAAGAAAAACTAGTCAAGCGGTAAAAATTATGCTAGATATTTCTCTGAAAATGAAGTAAAAAATCAGCATTTGTTATTCAATCTTAAAAGTATTTAAATATATGCTCTAACCCAGTCAGCTGGAGCTGTAGAATACACTGACTGCATCTCTGCTGAGGGGTAAGACCCTCTACCTCCCCCCCCACACAAGTATCCTGGATATAACGTTAAACTGCATCTGATGGTGAGGCTCCAGTCCTGGAGCTTTAGGGAATGTGGAGTACCCCTTACTCTCGGGTCCTATCTATAGGGTAGCTCATGGCATAATGACTAACATGCTAGACTGCAAACTTCATAGTCCTATCTATGGGTCAAATAGAACTGTTCAATCCTTTTACTAAGGATTATCATTAATATTAAATAGAATTATTAGTATTAAATAACAATACTTGAAACTATTTGATTGTATTCAAACAATAAATAGCAATACTTGAAATAAGCTGTGCAAATAAATGATCTTTGGCCTGTTTAAAAATATTACTTCCAAAGTATTTATTTACAAATCGTATATAAAAAAAATTGGCATTGAATAATCTACAATGGTTGAGATGTCATAAAACCCAATTAAATATATGCCTATACTGTATCCTGCATAAATATTATGTGTGGTATGGTATGGGCATATATTTAGTACACCCTTTTAACAATTTTTAGTAGAAGGTTCATTTTCTTTTGAATCAAAGATGCTTGGATTTTATTATTTCTAGTGGAACATTCTACTATCAAAATGGATATTATCAGCTAATGTTATATAGCCATAAAGGAATGACTATAATGAAGATGAAGGAATGAAGAGGCATGACACTTTCTTTACAAAAATATACACACCTCATTTTATTTCTCGTAAGGGTTGAAACTGCTGTAAGTTTGAATATGGGAGAGAGACAAAGGACTAGGAAAACCGCTGTATTGATCTTAATCCACATTGTGATTCCATATTCAGGGCCCCATTTGACACCTCCTCTGCCTTTCGCACAGGGGTGGGTAGTGCCCACCCCACCGAGCACTTGCCATCTGCTCTCTGACTGATCATATCTGCCATGGGTATCCATGTATATATAATTTCATAATGCCTATGGTTTCTTCTGGTTGTTAACCTACATGATCAGCTTACACCCATGTATTGCTTGTTTTCTGGCAATCAATTTGCTTACACAGGTGTATCCTGTGTAGAGAAATCCTTGATTGACGGCTCTTCAAAGGTCAATATGCAACACTATTAATCATTTCCTTAGTTTATAGCCTTGGAGAAAGCAACAGGAAATATTGGCCTCTATATGAATGCAATAAAACAGAGTTCATGTGTTTTAAACAAGGGGCCATCTCCAATTTGAATGCCAGGCCTCTAAAATTAATACACTAGTTCACATACTTTAGCAGCAATATCTCATTTACTGAAAGTGATGTCAACATACACCTAGTGATGGCAAGGACTGTTATTGACAGGTTATCAATCATATGGAAATCTGATCTCTCCAATAAAATAAAATGTGATTACTTTCAAGCTATGGTTGTGTCAGTACTACTATATAGATGCACCAAATGGATACTAATAAAACACATGGAGAAAAAGCTTGATAGGAACTACACAAGAATGCTACACCAGGTGTAGTGTAGAGTACCTGCTAGAAATGACAGATTAAAAGGATGGATGGCAAGAGAGATTTGGGGAACCCCGTGCTGTTAGCTCAACTTGATTATGATAATTGCATTGAAACAGTGCACTTTTGGACTAATACTTTTGGAAAAGGTATTAACCCTATTATCTCCTAGCTATGGGTTAAATACTATCACTACTGTCCTTCTATGGGGAGGGGGTGGCATTAAATAACCCATGAAGGTTAAAACAAAGAAACCAAACTATAAATAGAATTGCATGAAATATATAAGGAGTGTACTTATTTTTGAACTGCTACATATTTCTTTTTTTGGTCGTAGATTTTTAATGCTATAGATTTTGATGATGAATGATATATAATATAAGTTTTGATTGTATATTATTTCATTAAAAATAATAAAGTCCTGGTTGGCATAATGAGTGGAGTGTTCGCCAATGGTCCGGGAAACCAGGGTTCAATCCCAGGTCGAGTCATACCAAAGACTTAAAAAATGGTACTTGGTGCAGCTTTGCTTAACACTCAGCATTATAAGGTAAGGATCAAGGGTAAGTGGACCAATCCCGGGCATGGAGTAGTGCCCTCCCCTAAACCTCGGTGTAGTAGCTATTGAAAAAGAGTCTTCGGGTCACCCTTGACTAAGGTTGCCAACTTTACTTTTGCTTGCTTATCTTTGGTTTAGAAGAAAATTATGTTTTATAAAAAATAGATTGGATGTTATAATATATGGATGATAGTGTAATTACCTGGAGGTGAAATTAATGAAATTCACTCTTCTTTGATTTGTATAGATCAGAAATTAATTACTAAACATTCCAAATGAATTGACTTGGTTGGTTTTAAAATGTAGGAAAAGCAAATGAATTAGAATAGACAGTGAAAGAAAATTCTTCTAAGTTTTGTATCCTGGTTACAACCCGGAACTGCATCCAATGATGAGGCTCTTGTTCTGGAGCTCTGGGAAGTGTGGAGGGCTCCTTTCTTACCATTACTCCCAAATTCACTCTGACCCCAGAGTAGCAATGCTTGTTAGTCCTATCTATGGGTCAAATAGATCTGTTTGAAAATTGTGTTTTAAATAGAAATACTTGATACTATATTACTATTCATATTTACCCAACCCCTCCGCTCAGACAGGATACAACTCTAGGTCAATTTTTAAGCGGAATTTAGTAGGTTTGAATTCAGAGTTTTCCTTCTCTTAGACTAGTTGCCTTCCCAAGGCTGAAGAACTCAGTCTGCCCTACTATTTACCCATAGCTGGAGGGAGAATGATTGGATTCATACCTTTCCCAAGGGTATTAGTGCTATGTGAAATGCAATTAGTCTCGTCCAGGATTTGAACTCATGTCGCCATGTCCATTTCCTACGACGATAACCATTACACCACAGGCGCCTCCAAATTAATTATATTACTATTTGCAAATTATTTATATAAGTAATACTTACTTGAAGCTATATTTTTTTTTTTTTTTTTTTTTTTTTTTTTTTTACTAAGGATTATTATTAGTTACTTAAAACCATATAAATGCTTGCAAATTATTGGTGTTAGTTAGGAATACTAGAATACTATTCATCATCATCATCATCATGTCATGCTGTTAGCACGGATATCCCTAACCCTCTCTCGCCACTTTTCCCTATCGTTCATCGCCTCAGGTAGGTCTTCAGGGCTACATCCCGTATCCTCACATAGCTGCTGTATGTATGTTCTAGCTGGTCATCCTGCTTTTGCTCAGCCATATGTGGGGGTCCATAGGAGTACATCACTTATGAGCTTGTCTCTGCTTCTCCAGCAGTGTCCTGTGTGTCTGGTTCATCTAACTTGGTTAATTTTTGTGATGGGAGGCAGGTGGCCGTATAATTGGTGCTTTGTGGGGTGTTGCCACCAGGACTTATTCAATATTTCTCTCAACATTCTTGTGTAATTGCCGTCTAGCTTCTTCTCCAGCCATTTTGTTAGCATCCAAGTGGTGCATCCATACAGCAGTATCAACATGTCTGCTGCCTGGAAGAAACTGCATTTCATTTTATCGGTCAGGTTTGATTTCCATATGACCAATAGCTTATCAATAGCCTTTGTTAGCCGCATGTCAATGTCTTTTTCAGTTGATGAGACACTGCTTCCTAGGAAGGTGAATTTGTCCACCAGTTTCAGAGAATACTATTAAACTATCCAAATTATTTGTATTAGATAGAAATACTTGATATATAACTAAGAATAGTTACTTAAAACTATAATTGTTTACTAAGTATTATAATCAATTACTTGAAACTATATATCTGGGGACAGTTCCAGTGATGTAGTGGCTGATGTGCTGAGCTGAGCTGTGACATCATAGTGAATTCAAACTCCCATCAAGTTATTATGTTCCCTTTCAGACTAATACCCTTAGAAAAAGTATGAACCCCTTTTATCCCCTAGTAATGAGTCAAATAGCACCACTGTTTTTCTACAAGGGTGGCTTTGGCATTAAAAACCCACAAAAGTTGATATGCCATTAAACAAAGATATCAAACCAAACCATATAACTGTGTGCAAACAAATGACTATTATTAAATAGAACTAATTACTTGAAACCTTATAATTATTAGTATTAGATAGGAATACTTGAAATCATACTACTTTGTGCAAATTATTTGTAATAGTTAGGAATACTTGATAGAAGTGTCTGTAAAAACTCTTAAAAAGCAACTACATACAAATGTCAATATAAATGTACAATGAACACAATTCCCTAACCTCTGGTCATAAAATAATCCTAGATCATTTGACATACCTTTTAAATCAACAACTCAACCATTTCTAGATTAATAATTGGATTTTTATGGTTTTGTTTTATCAAGTACAACAAGCTGCTCATGAAAGGTTTTTAAAATTTAACTATGAAAAACAGAAGAAAGAAAACTTATCCTAGCAGCTAATTTTCCCTATTTCCTTTGAAGTATTCTCTTTGAGCTTATTTAATAGGCTGTTCAATAATACTTTACAACATTTTATATTTTCAATTTTTCAATAAACTTTGGACTCGGTATCGATAAAGACATTTGAAGTTTTATGAACTCCTTGATCTTTAACCCTTTTCACAAATGCATGCAGACCAACCAGATTTTGGCTGCTAAATATATACATTCCCTTATATGATAGATTGACATGCCGTTAAAATCAATCAATCTAGGCTTATCTTATGCCTAAAGGTTTGGGAATCAGGTTCGTTGTACATTCATATAAGAATGTTGAGAGCAATATTGAACAAGTCCTGGCGACAACACCCCACGAGACACCAACTATACGGCCACTTGCCTCCCATCATGAAAACTATACAAGTTAGACGAACCAGACATGCAGGACACTGCTGGAGAAGCAAGGACGAGCTCGTAAGTGATGTACTCCTATGGACCCCCACATATGGCCAAGCAAAAACAGGATGACCAGCTCGAACTTACATACAGCAGCTATGTGAAGACACAGGATGTAACCCTGAAGACCTGCCGGAGGCGATGAATGATAGGGAGAAGTGGCGAGAGATGGTCAGGGATGTCTGTGCTGGCGGCACGACATGATGATGATTGTTTCTTAAGACTTTTTAAACACTGTCCTATCAAATAATAAAAGATTTTGAACACTGTTCTATCAGATGAAAAAATAATTTTTAAATACTGTCCTATCATATACTGGAGTCGAGGGTGAACTGAAGGCTACTTTTTCAATAGCTACTATACCGTGGCTTAGGGGAGGGAGCTACTCCATTCCCAGGATTGCTCCACTTTACCCTTGATCCTTACCTTATTATGCTGAGTGTTAAGCAAGGCAGAATCAAGTACCATTTTTTTTGAGTCTCTGGTATGACTTGACCTAGGATTGAAACCTGGTCTCTCAGACCATTCGCAAACACTCTACACCCGATCAAATACAAATAATTTTAAACAAATATATTTGATCCTGACAAATACTACCTCTCCAGGTCAAAGTGGACCTGGAAGTAATGCCATTGAAGAGTTACCAGTTAGATCTCCTTTGTACCAGCTGTCCATGATGATATTGATGTTTCTATTTTGGTAGGAGTGAAGAGTATGCATTAACATTTTATAATTGAAAAAAATGTGGATGATTAGTATGTCATTTGTTTGCACTCAGTTTAAATGTCAAATAGTTCTATTTGACCCTACCACTCTGGGCCAGAGTGGACCTGGGAGCGATAGCAATGAAGGGGTACTCTGCATTTCCCAAAGCTCCTGCATTACTGGAGCCTCAACATCACATTGTTTAATGTCATGTCCAGAACACTCGTTGAGTGAGTTTTTATCCCTCTGCAGAGATGCAGTCGGTATATTCTACATTCCCCCACACTCCCAGCCGACTGGGCAAATTTTCGCTGGGTTACAGTTACATGCATAAATTCCTATACATGAATTTTAGTTATGTAAATGTGATCTTTTGACAAAGTTTAGAATACGCTGTACCTCCTGCAGGTGGGTAAAACCCCTCCAAAAAACGGGGGTGTCCTGGGTATGACACTAATCAGCATCTAATAGTGAGGCTCCAGTTATGGAGCTGTTGGGAGTGTAGAATACTCCTTCATTGCCACTACTCCCAGGTCCACTCTAACTCAGAGTGGTAGTACCTATAAGATCTTATCTATGGGAGAAGGAATCCCATGGCATAATAACTAACATGCTAGACTGTAGTGAGTTCAAACGACACTTATGCCATTACATTCATTTTCAAACTAATACCCTTGGGAAATGTATATGAGCCCTTTATTCTCCCTAACTGTGGGTTAAATATTATTACTACTGTTCTTCTTTAAGGATAACTTTAGAATTAAATTGCACACAATGGCATTAAACAAAGAAACCAAACCAAACCGATTTATGGGTCAAATAGATCTGTTGGAAAATTATTAACATTAGATAGAAATACTTGAGGCTATATATATATATATATATATATCTTTGCGAATTATATGTATTAAGAATAGTTGCTTGAAGCTATAATTGTTTACTAAGGATTATTTATTTATTATTAGGAGTAGTAATTACTTGAAATCATACAACTATGTACAAATTATTTGTATTAGCTAGGAATACTCAGTATCACTGTGTGCAAAAAAAATAACTGTGTGCAAAAAACCTGTTAGAAACAACTTCACAAAAAATGTAAATCTGAATGTACATTGAATATGATCCCTAATCTCAATATAAAATAATCCAAAGCATGTTGACATACCAAGGCGCCTCTGGTGGTGTAATGGTTAGCAAGCCCGACTAGCAAACCTACACGAGTGAGTTCGAGTCTCATTGGGTGCCCCTTTCATATGGCCTTGTGCCACATCTAAGCAAAAAGCTTAGTAAATTTCCATGTTGACATACCATTAAAATTAATCATATATATACAACAACTATTATGTAACAGGTAATATTATTTTATTAGAATTCATTATAGAAGGAGTTCCCATGGCATAATGGTTCAAGTGCTGAATTATGGCCTCAAAGCAAGCGAGTTTAAACTCCAGTCATACTATTACATTCACTTTTGGACTAATACCCTTGGGAAAGATATGAACTCCCTTATCCCCTCAACTATAGGTTAAATAGTACCACTGTTGTTCTTCTGGCTTTGGTATTAAATGACCTATAATGGTTGATATGCCATTCAACTAAGAAAACAAACTGAACCAGAATTCATTATAATCACTACCACATGATCCTGGGATATGCAATATTGCCTATAAATAAATAAACCCTTAAGAATTTATATAAAAAGTTTTTCTTCTAAACCAAAAATATCAGGATTTTATCATTTTTACTATATCTATTATTTTATTATTTCTAGTGGAACATTATGTAATCAAAACTGATATTAATAGGGGAAAACTTTTGGAAAAATCTACAGCACCAAAACTGTAGCCAAAAAATAAACTAAAATACCTCCTAACTAAAAATAAAATCATATAAATACATATATTATTATTATATATATAGTTATTTTGGGACTTCAATATATTCTTATTTTTGGTTACAGAGTTTCAGTATTTTGGGAGTTGTTAATAATTTTTGGTAATGTCTGTTTTGATTGTATAATGTTCCACTTGAAATAATAAAATCCCAGTGTCTTCGGTCTAGAAGAAAATTCAGTTTTTACATGGTTGTTGTCAAAAATTTGTCAATTTTCTGTAAAAAGTTGATTCTTTCCTAAACCAAAGATACCAAGACTTTATTTTTTAGTGGAACATTTATGCAATTAAAATGGATATTATTGGGCATTATTTATTACCAAATTCTATAACTGTGAAATTCTGTAAACAAAAATATGAAGATATATCAATTCAAGCACTTGTGGATTGTTCTTAAATGAAAAGTAAAAAAAAAAAACAAATATCTCACAAGACAGAATTAAAAGACTTGTATTTTATGGGCAGGAGTATTGTAGAATTTGGTTATAAAAGTTGTTGGCAACCTTAGTCGAGGGTGACCCGAAGGTTCCCTTTTCAATAGCTACCACACAGAGATGTTGAGGAGGACACTACTCCTTTCCCGGGATTGGTCCACTTTACCCTTGATCCTTACCTTATGATGCTGAGTGTTAAGCAAGGCAGCATCAAATACCATTTTTTGAGTCTCTGGTATGACTCGACCTGGGATTGAACCCCGGTCTCCTGGACCTAATAATAACCATTTTTATTGCTTAATGTTCCACTAGAAATAAAATTAACTTTTTTGAGGGTTTACTTATTTATAACTGACATGGTATGGACACATATATACTTTATCATTTTAAAAGGAGTCATTGCAAGTTTGGTTTCAACAATTAAATTTCTCTTTTGCATCTGATGTTTATTACCACAATGTTTTGGCTGATCTATTTTTCATCCTTTGTAAGAAAAGAATAAAAAAAAGATTTAAAAAAAGGTTAGGTGCAAACAAATGATTAATATTAAATAGAATTATTAGTGTTGGATAACAATACTTGAAACCATTTAACTATATGCAAACAAAAGAGCTCTGACTTATTTAAAAATAATGTTATCTACAAACTATTCATTACAAATCATATGTATGATTTGTCATTAAATAACCATTTTAGTGTTGATTTTTTTCCACTAACCCAAATAACCTAACCTAAAAAAGAAGGGATAATTATTTGTGTGAATTTCTCTGATCATTATTAATTTAATGAATTAGTAGCTTGGTTGTTTTTAAATGTAGGAAATGTGAATTAATCAGAGCAGATATTGGCTTGGTACAGAAGAAAGAATTTTTTTTAAAATTTAATTAAAATATTCAGATATTTACATGCTTATAGGCTTATGAAACATAACCTTTATTATTTATTTCATTATACAGATTGAATGCATCGAAGTTTGTGGAAAAAACCTGTACATTGGCACAAATGACTGGTATGTATAAAATATTTAATCTTAATCTTTCCTGATCAAGGGGGTAACTGAGGAGAGGGTTACTTAAACCCGTCACCCTAGGGTCTTAATGGAGAATAGCTCCCATAAGCTTTTATAAATAGTAGTTCATCTATTGCATCATTTCCCAAAGTGGGTTCTGTAGAAAAATTCTGGGTTCTGAGAGGTAAAGAGCCTCTCAATCAAAATTCAATTAAAAAAGTATCTTGTTTAAAAAAAAAATAAATAAATAAAATAACTTACTAAATCATTTTTTTTTTTTTTTTTTTCCAGATTGAATGCTATGTAACTGTAAATTGTATTAAGCATAGTTAGGTCGAGTCATACCAAAGACTCAAAAAATGGTACTTGATACTACCTTGCTTAACACTCAGCATTATAAGGTAAGGATCAAGGGTAAAGTGGAGCAATCCAGGGAAAGGAGTAGCACCCTCCCCCACACTTCAGTTTAGTAGCTATTGAAAAAGGAGCCTTCGGGTCACACTTGACTAAGGTCGCCAACTTTACTTATTGTTTACTAAGGATTAATATTATTAGTTACTTGAAACTATATAGAAGTGCAAAAAAAAAAATGACTTATTAATTGGGAATAGTTACTTAAAACCATGTAATTAATAGTACTAGATAGGAATACTTGAAACCATACAACTGTAAATTATTTGTATTAGATTGGAATATTTGATATCATATAAGTGTGCAAAAAACTTAAACAGTTGCACAAAAATGTAAATGGACAATGAATGCAATTCCCTAACCTCTAGGCATAAAGTAACTCTAAACAGGTTAACATGCTGTTAAAATCAATCATCCTTAGGGAGATCTCCCATGGCATTGTGGCTAATATGGACTGTGATATTGGTGTGAGTGAATTTAAACTTGATTATATTCACTTTTGCAATATTGAACAAGTCCTGGCGACAACACCCCACAAGACACCAACTATACGGCCACTTGCCTCCCATCACGAAAACTATACAAGTTAGACGAACTAGACATGCAGGACACTGCTGGAGAAGCAAGGACGAGCTCGTAAGTGATGTACTCCTATGGACCCCCACATATGGCCAAGCAAAAGCAGGACGACCAGCTCGAACTTACATACAGCAGCTATGTGAGGACACAGGATGTAACCCTGAAGACCTGCCAGAGGCGATGAATAATAGGGAGAAGTGGCGAGAGAGGGTCAGGGATATCCGTGTTGGCGGCACGACATGATGATGATGATGATATTCACTTTTGAAATAATACTCTTTGCATAGATATGAACGCCATTATTCCCCAACTATGGGTTAAATAGTACCACAACAGTTCTTCAACAATAAATGGATTTGGCATTAAATAAACTATGAAGGTTGATATGCCATTAAACAAAAGAAACAATCATCATATGACAACAAGGGTACATCATTAAGTCTGTAGCCGAGAATTAATTAATTCAAAGTTTTCATTCTATGATGTTCAAACTATGTATGAATCAAGTGCATTAACAAAGAATGAGATTATGTTGAAAAATCAACTTTTGTAAAAATGTTTTTTTTTGTTTTTGTTTTTGTTTTTTTTGTTTTGTTTTTATCATTAAACTATGGACTTGAGTCAAGCTCTCTTTTATGAATAGAAGTCTACATATCAATTACAACTAGAAGCTATCACAAGTTATCAGTTACTGTAAGGAATTGAAAATAAACCACTTCCCCCTGTTGTTGATATCATGAAAATAACTTTAAACTCTTTCAATCGCTGAGAAAATGTATTTTTTACAGCAAAAAGACACCTTTTTCTTTCTTTCTTTTTTTTTTTTAACAAGGAAAGCAACTCAAAATAGCCTTGCATAGTTAGCCACGGAGAAAATGGGTTAGATTTATATTCGGCATAGGCGACGTTCTTTGGGAAACGAGCCATTCAAAGTAATTTTTCGTTGAAATTACCTCAACGATTTTTACTACAGAAGACCTTACGCATAAACATCTGCCTTAAAAATAGAGAAAAGTTGATTTTTTTTTTCTTCCTCTTTGATAAAAATTGGTATAATATTATCACTGATATCCATGTGATTAACAGACTCTGCTACTGTGATACATTACAGAATAATTTGACACGAGTTTCACCAAACCACTATTTTTCTGGGCGGTTCTGCCGGGTGTACCTTGGCACTGGAGAGTTCCTCCGGCCTCAGGGCGCCATCCCCCCAGGCTTTTACCCACCTTCGGGGGGGTTAGGTTTATTGCCTGGCAGCTGAGGCGCTCCAAAAAGGGGAATGCTGACGGGATCGAAGGTATTTTTGACCTCACCAGACCTGTGTGGGCTTCGGCCCTGCGACCAGACCCACCTTAAAAATGGACTATTTGAGTGAGAAAGTGTGAGTGAACAAGTGAGAATGAAATGAGCCAAACTATTTTAATAAACGTTATTTTCCTCATGAAATTAGACAGGCCAACACAAAAAGGCCTACTGGCCACAATTTGCCCTTCACTGTTCTATATGTTCTTCTTCTGGCAAAAATTATGGAATTAGCATACTTAGAGGTTGTTCACATTTAGCAGTAAATAAACAAATAACAAGTAAAAACAAAATTTTTTTTTTCTTTTTTTTTTTTTTCAGTCATTGAACATTCTAGCTTCATAAAATATACTTTAAACTAAATTAAAGGAGGTATCCCCTGTTGTGTTGTAGCTAATGTGCTGGACTACGACATTGTTGTGTAAGCTAGTTCAAATTCAAGTCATGCTATTGCATTCACTTTTGGACTAATACCCTTGGAAAAAGTATGAACCAAGCTATGTGTTAAATAGTACCACTGCTGTTCTTCTACAAGAATGACTGACATTAAATAACCCACAAAGGTTGTTATTCTATTAAACAAAGAAAAGAAACCAAACCAAACTAGATCAAATTATTCAAATTAATGATATTTTTTCCATGCTATGCAGAGGAAAATATTATGGACTAACCTAATGTTGAGGAAGAAATATAGTAGAATTCAAATGATTTTTTAAAAAATGTTTTAAAATGATCTTTTTTATTTACTTATTTTTCCAGTTTTCTTGTCCATTACATAATTCAGGAGACAGTTTCCTCACCAACTGGAAAAGTTGTGTTCTCCAGTGAGAAACAACAGCAAAAATTCCTGGGATTGGTAAGTTATTTTTAATTTATTTAAATAAGATAACATTTACATCAAATCTGCATTTTTTTTTTACTTATTTTTTTTTTTCCTCATATAAGATTTCAGATATGAGATAGAATTTGATTGTTTCTTTTGATGAAAAAGAAAAAAAAAGTTTTAAAATCATAATTTACATTTCCAGACATAAATATTCGGTTAAGTCAAAAGTTCTGCAATATTTTGGTATGGACTAGTTTTCAGTGTGTATATCTCATGACCAATGCAGTTCAAGTACCCATCCTATTTACCCAACCCCTCCGCTCGGGCAGGATATGACACAAGGTCAATTTTTTTTAAGCGAAGTTTAATAGGTTTGAATTCAGAGTTTTCCTTTTCCTAGACTAGTTGCCTCATCAAGGCTGAAGAACTCAGTCTTCCCTACTATTTACCCATAGCTGGAGGGAGAATAATTGGATTCATACCTTTCCCAAGGGTATTAGTGCTATGTGAAATGCAATCAGCCTCGTCCAGGATTTGAACTCATGTCACCGTTTCCATTTCCTACGACGATAACCATTACACCACGGGCACCTCCAAGGGATAAGGGGGTTCATACCTTTCCCAAGGGTATTTGCCCGAAAGTGAACGTAATAGTTCGACTGGAATACAAACTCGCTTACTACGATTCCGCAGTCCATCACTTTAACCATTACACCACGAGGACACCCCAGTTCAAGTACTCATTGTGGTTTGTAGTATCATGTTAGTTGGTACACTGACATTGCTTCATTACATATTTGATTTGAAAGCCAACATAAATGTGCAACATTGTGTAATTCAGGAACTTATGCTTTACAAGTTCAAACTGGATCACAACACTGTAGAAGCAACCAAAAACATTTATTGTGCAAAAGATAAATGTGTAGTTGATGACAGTACTGTAACCAGATGGTTCAAGAAATTTCACTCAGGTTGCAAGAACCTTGATGATCTAACAAGATAAAGAAGGCCTAAGACTGGATTCTGACGACCTCAGCAAAAGCACCCAGAGCTGCCGAATTGTGCCTCTTGTTACCAAAATATTGCAAAGCTTTTGCTCATCTCGGTGTTATAGCAGATTTATGACTACACAGTGCAATCAAAAAGGTGTGTTTGGCATGACGGCTATTATTGTAAGAAATTGATTAAGCATTCCAAGTCCAAGTTCTGGATGAAGCTGTTTGTATTTCACTTTGCATTAATGTTTTTAGAAAAGGCATGAATCTATCAGTTCTCTCTCCAGCTATGAATTAAATTAGGCAGGATATAACACAAAATCCATTTTCCCTTTTTTTTCTTTTTTTTTTTATTTATTTATTTATTTTATTTATTTTATTTTTTTTAAAATTATGTTGAGTTCTGCTGTTTTGAATTCAAAGTTTTCCTTCTCCTAGACTGGTTGCCTAACCAAGAATAAAAAAAAAAAAAAACTTGGTCTGCCCTTGTATTTACCCATAGCTAGGAGTCCAGATTGTTTCATGCTTTAACCCAGGGCATTATCACAAAGTGAAATGCAAACAGCCTCATTCAGGATTAAAAAAACTGTAGTATGGGTGTTCTGTTATTGAGGTTTTGTGTTAGACTAAACTAATTTAAGGAAATACTGATATATAACTTATTTTCTATGTAACATGCATTCTGATTAAGCTTCTTTTTTTTTTTTCTTTAGAAAAAGCCAATTGCTCAAATGAAGGCAGCTTCGGCTCTAAATCGAATCCTATTGCTTTGTGACAATACAATGACCTTACTGAATATGTTCAACCTGGAGGTAAGTGTCTTTTTATTTTTTTATTTTTTTTTTTGTTAGTTCATATCCTTTTGAAATGTTAGCCATTCAACTTGCTTTTCTTATAGTCTTTTCTCCCAAGACCCTTAGTTATTCAATAGTGCATCTTAGTATAATCCACCATATATCCCTTGCTTTGTCATTTTGGTCCATGTCAAATTAATCTTTATACCACTTTACTAGACTGAATTTCAGTACAACAAATGTAATTATGTCCAATGTTACATCTGCCATAATAAAAGGACATGAAATAAATGAATTTTTCCTTTAAAATATATCTAAAGTAAGTAAAATTTATAAAAATTAACGATAAAAGAAACTAAAAAGAATTCTGAATACAATGAAAAAATGTATATACAATACAAAAAAAATGTATTTCATAATTTTATTGATTTATTCTTTACAAATGAAAACTAGAATAGTCTTTAAATTCTTAACATGTTTAATTCTTCCACATGTTTTTTACACTAATTGTCAGTTTCTTGTCATCATTTTAAGGCAAATCATAAATAACAAATTTTTTTAATATTCATTATTCTTTAAAAAATATACTAAAATATGTTTTTAGTGTTAAGGTTTAGCAATAGTTATGTTATTTCATGAGTCATCTATTTTAGTTTTATAGTGTTTCTCATTTTAAGGCATTATGTCTGGTTTACATTGAGTTTTTTAGTACCAATTAATGGTGTAGGGCAGGATATGACTGTATATTTGTTTTATCTGTCCACCTCTCATCAGGATGACTTGTACTATTTCCATAAAATGTTTTTGAATTTATTAATGGCGGGGGAGTGCTCGTGGTGTAATTGTTAAAACGATGGACTGCGGAACCGTAGTAAGCGAATTCGTACTCCAGTCGTGCTATTACGTTCACTTTCGGGCAAATACCCTTGGGAAAGGTATGAACCCCCTTATCCTCCCAGCTATGGGTTAGATAGTACCACTACTGTTCTTCTAGGAGAATGGCTTTGGCATAAAATAACCTACAAAGGTTGATATGCCATTAAACAAAGAACCCGAACTGAACCTTTAATTATGGGATCCTTGTTGTATGTTAATAAGCATACTAGCTTTTCAAAATGCCAAAACATTTTAACAAGGAGTTCAATTTATAATGTAAGTACAAGGACTAGCAGAATGAGTCTTCTGATTTAAAAAGAAAAAAAAAGGTGAATGGGTGGAAGGTATGTCTTTGAGAAGCAGCAGCAGTCATAGTATTTCAATTGTTATTATAGCATGGAATAGTGAACTTTACACATTCCCAATATGCACTTAGACCCTCTCTGTTGTAAGCCAGGTGTCTAGCTGTTAAAATGGAATTCATTTCATCTGAACATTTACCCTGCCTAAAAAAAAAAAAAAAAGAACTTTAGAAACACAATTCTTTTTAAAAATTGAGGTTAATACTACACTAAGTTTTATAATTAAAAAATGTTAAAATTGAGTATTTATTCTAAATGAATATTTCTGAATTTTGAAGTTTATCAGATCTTTGAAGAAAATCAACACTATCTTATGTTCTCTTTGTTTGGTGTAAAAGTAGTAACCTTTAGTAAATAAGAACAAATAAAATATTGTTTAAATATGAATAAGAATTAACCTAAACTGTAAGTGACTCTACATTTTCCTCTTTTTTTTTCTTTTTTTCATATATAATGACTTTCTTACAAGCCATATGTAATATTGGTAAATACTGGTAACTTGATTCCTTTAAATATGAATAATTATCCTAAAGTTTAATTAAAACAAGCTTGTCCTTTATTTTTTAATAATTATGTTACAAACAATAAATAATTTGAGTATGTACTGCTAACTTGATTCCTTTAAATATGAATGATTATTCAAAAGTTTAATAAAATCTTGTCTATATTCTTTATTTTCAATAATGTGACCATCTTACAAACTGCATGTAATATGGGTAAGTACTGCTAGTTATTGTTAATTTCTTTTTCAGCCTATTGTTAGCGGGGCCAAAGTGAAAGGAGTGACTTGTTTCTGTCTCAATGAGAACCCAGCACGAAGCAATCCTTTCAGTGTTGAGGTAAGACCACTGCTCTTTTCATCAAGAAATATAAATAGATGATGAAAAATTCTCAGCCTGACCAAGAGGTGAATGACTTAGAGCTATGAAATGTATTTACTCTTTCATCTCTTTATCTGACACTTGGCAATTTGTTTCTCAAGTATAAGTCTTCAAAAAAAAAAATTTAAGATATTGCCTTGTCAGAGGGGCTTAGAATACATTAACTGTATCCTCTGCAGATGGGTAAGACCCCTTCCACAAAAAAGGGGGTGTTCTTGTTACGACACTAAACTGTATCTGATGGTGAGTCGCCAATTCTGGAGACCTGGTTTGTGTGGGGTCACCCCTTCATTGTCATTAGTACCAGGTCCACATTCACCTAGAGTCATAGTAACTGTTAGGGTCTCATCTGTGGATCAAACAGATCTGTTTAAAAATTATTGCTATTTGATAGGGCCATGTGCAAAAAAAAAAAAAAAATCTTAAGAAACTACACAAAGAACGTAAATATGATTCCCTAACCTCTAGGTATAAAATAACCCTAGATAGGTTGACATGCCATTAAAATCAATCGTCAAAAAAGATCTTTAAAATCAAAAATTTAATTTCCTAAGTTGAGACCAGAACTTTTCAGTTTTTTTATATCTTTGAAAAACATTCTTAGATGTCAATGATTACTAATAATTTTGACTCGTATCACAAGTTTGCTTTCTTTGTTTAATGGCATATCAACTTTTGTGGGTTATTGTTGTGGCCCCGGAAAAGGTCACTAATGAAAACACAAACATGGATATTAGATAACAGATTATATTACACAAGAAAGATAGTTACATAGAAAAGCTAAGAAGTCTCGTACAGTTCGTATAACACTGATAGTGATCTGCTCTTCTGGCAGCAAAATCTCTGTACTAATAACAGTGAGAAGAGTCAATTATAGTAAGATGGGTAAGGTTCCCACAACAGTTATTTAACACCAAAGCCATCCATCCGTGTCGAAGAATAGCAGTGATACTATTTAACCCATAGCTGGGGGGTGGAGAATTAGGTGGTTCATACCTTTCCTAATGACATTAGTCTGAAAATGAATATGTGCAACTGGAGTTTAAACTTGCTTACTTTGAGGTTGCTGTCCAGCACGTTAGCCATAGTTGCTTTTTTTTTATCTCCTCTCATTCAGGCTATCACTTCGATGACAGCGAGGAACAACATAAGAAACAAGAATAACAGATAAGCATCCAGTAAGACCTGCAATTCAATTATTCTTGTAGCTTGGTGGCAAAAGCAGCTTGTACAGAAACCAGACTTCCTTAAGATGAAAAGCGACACGAGTTCAAATCTCACCAGAACATTATACTTTGTTGTTTACAATATACACCTCATCACTGTCATCTTGCAAAACTCTTGAAAGGATGATCAATCTAAGACTGACATAGTTCCTTGAATCAAAGAATCTTCTTACCATAGACCAAATAGTTTGCATAGAAACGCTAATCGAAGAAGCATTCATTAAAAAGGAACGTTTAGTTGCAATCTTTTTTTTTTTTTTTTTTTTTTTTACCTCGAAAAAGCCTATTATACATCATGGCCATATGGCATGCTCAAAGATTTTAGCCTACAAGGCAGACTTCCCATTTTTATAAAACACTTTCTAGAAGACTAAAGTTTTTAGCCTACAATCTCTGATCACAATAAATAAGTGTACCTTAGAGTAGCATCCTATCTGTGATCTTATTCATAATAACCACCTGTCTCCTTCCAAAAATCAATGGATCATTTATATATTGACAACTTCCTCGTTCCAAGAATATGGCTACCATAGAAAGAAATATCCAATGATGTATCAATAAGATATCAAAATGGACCTGGATAAATGGTTTCAAAATCTCAAATAACAAAACCAAATGTATGCACTTCTGCCAAATCCACAAAATGCACAACCACCTTGCCCTAATACTAAATGGTACTGAAATACCCATAACCCATCAACACAAATTCTTAGGCATTACTCTGGACTCAAAACTATCTTTTATCCCTCATATCAAACTCTGAGGATAAAATGTAACCCACACAGATTCAGCTGTTGACAAAAAGACCCTAATCAAATTATACAGATCCCTAATACAATCAAAGCTTGATTATGATTGTTTTATATATGAAGCAGCCAGAAATTTTTATTTCCGAGAACTTAATATCATCCGCCACCAGAGATTCTTTACTACTTAAGAGCCTTTACTACTTCTCCAATGGAAAGTTTATATATAGAAGCTAACAAACTTTCTCTCTCCTTGAGAAGACATAAACTTACACTCCAATAATATTCTAAGTTCGTCACATGCTTCTGAAACCCTGCCTATAACTGTGTCATGGAAATAATATACAAAACCCTGTTTGAAAATAAAGTGTAGGGCATCAAACCTCTTAATCTAAGAATCTAAAACCTTAATGAAATTATAATCAACCCTAAAATAATACATTACACCATCCTCCTCAAAACAGTATGATTGACCATAAATCAACCAATAGTAAAACTAGTACTAACCAAATTAACCAAAATGCATCCCCATCACTTTCCAAGAGAAACTCCCCAACATCCAAAATAACTTTTCAGATCATCACCACATCAATACCGATGGGCCTAAAAAGGGAATGAAAATTGGTTCAGCTATATTCCAAAACCAAGAACTGGTAAAATGTCTTCCAAATGAATCATAAATCTATAGTGCAGCAGTCACAACTATTGACCTGGTCATGAACATTATAGTTAACCACAAACACTCTAAATTTATCATCTACTCAGACTCCAAATCGGTCCTCTTCACACTACAGAACAAACATACATCAACTTCTTACATCACAAAACTAACCAAAATAAATACTCTTTGCAAAAATAATAACATCATTCTCACCTGGATACCTAGCTACATTGATATACATGAAAATGACAGAGCAGACAAAGCTGTATTAAAAAAAAAAAAGAAAAAAAAAAAAGCACTTCTGACAGCCATATCCAATACAAAAATCCATACACTGATCTAAAACAAACCATTAACAAATTAATACATAACAAATGGCCAAAATCATAGGACAATCAAATATACAAACTCTTTACCATATACAACATTAGTGAGGGGCCTGCAAGTTATGGAAGAAACAGAAAAGAAGTGATACTTTCCAGATTTTGCATTGGCCATACCCACATCACCCTAAAAAGGAAGACACCCCAATGTGCTAAATACCCCTCACAGTCAAATATATTCTTTTAAATTATGACAGTTTTAGACAAACTCACCCAAAAATACTATCAGAAAAGTAACCTAAATTACCTTTTCAAAAACACCAAACCAGAGAACATCTTGAATTTTCTATAAAAAAAAAAATTTTAATTTTTTTGAATCCAACCTTTTCACCAAAATATGACCAAATCAACTTTTTCACTAAATTCTAATCAAATGTAATAAAATTCTATCATAAAAACCCTAAACCCTACATAGAAGAGGAAACCAATCTAATCTTTTGGCTTTTAAATGACTCGTTGAGGTTGATATGCTGTTATACAAAACTCACTCACTGTCATCTTCATCCTGTCTGTAGGGCTTAGAATATGCGGACTGTATCATCTACAGAAAGGTAAAACCCACACTCCAAAATGGGATGTCCTGGGTATAAAACTAGACTGCATCTGGTGGTGAGGCTCTAGTTCTAGAACTCTGGGAAGTGTATTTTACCTCTTTATTGCCATTACTCCCAGATCCACTCTGACCTGGATTACTAAGTACCTGTTGGGATCTTATCTATGGGTCAAATAGATTTATTTAAAAATTATTAGTGGTAGTTAAGAATACTTAAAACTATACAAATGTGCAAATTTATTTTATTAGATAGGAATACATGAAACCATATAACTGAGTGCAAACAAATGATTATTTTTATTAAATAGAAATAGTTGTTTAATATCAGATAAATTTTGAGGCAGGGAGTCCCCCATCATTTAGTTGCTAAAGTGCTGGACTGCTACATTGTAGCAAGCTAGTTTGGACTCCAGTTATGCTATTACATTCACTTTTGAACTAATATCCCTTCAAAAGGTTGAAACCTCTCATCCCTTGAGCTATGAGTTAAGTAATGCCACTATTATTCTTCTACAAGGATGGCTTTGGTATTAAATAACTCGTGAAGGTTGATATGCCGTTAAACAAAGAAACTAAATTAAACCATATAGTAAGTAAAGTTGGCAACTGTTGTTGAGGGTGACCAGAAGGCTATTGAAAAGGGTTTCAATAGCTACTATACCAATGTGTAGGGGATTGCTCTACTTTGCCCTTGATCCTTACTTTATAATGCTGAGTGTTAAGCAAGGCAGCATAGAGTATCATTTTTTTGAGTCTTTGGTATGACTCAACCTGGGATTTAACCCTGGTCTCCCTGACCATTGGAAAACACTCTACTCATAATGCTTGTAAACTGACTGGTATTGAATAAGCCAACAAGGGTTAACATGCCAACTAACAAAGCCAAACAATTGTGATTCTGTTACAATTCACCAAATGTTTATCTGTCTTTAACACTAAGAATTCATCATTTTTTGCCTGATTTCAAGCAAACTTTCTGGGTTTTTTTAGTGTTGTCCCTGACAGGATTTTAAACTACATTTGGCCGAGTTTAGTTGTTTTTTTATTCCCCAAAATAAAATTTCTCTCTTTATCCAATAAAATGGTAAGCAAAATAGATAGGCAGAAGCATCATTTACCAGGGACATAACTAAAGAAGATGTTTGACATACAAATGGCA
This sequence comes from Sepioteuthis lessoniana, assembly GCA_963585895.1. Classification (NCBI taxonomy): domain Eukaryota; kingdom Metazoa; phylum Mollusca; class Cephalopoda; order Myopsida; family Loliginidae; genus Sepioteuthis; species Sepioteuthis lessoniana. The sequence continues at coordinate 121,315 of CAUZXS010001671.1, read as the reverse complement.
ATTCAAAATAAAATTTAAAAGAAACAAAAGATCACATTAAATCATCTTCATCTGACACTTTAGTTTTGGTAGATTTGCAGATAAAACTAAAAGTAAACATTGACTTTAAAACTGACCAATTCTTTGTTAATTAATGAAAATTTGTTTTTTTTTGTTTGTTTGTTTGTTTGTTTTTTTGTTTGTTTTTTTCAATTTAGGCTATAAAGAAAAAACTTATACATTTTTAAAATTTTACTTGCATTTTTAAAGTTATTCAAAAAATTACAAGATTGTTCAAATTTTAAGTTATATCCATCTTAAAACTGCTACATAACATGGATAAGTATTCCTAGTGAAGATTAATACTCAAGTGAGTTTTGATTTATTAAAAAAAAAATAATCAACTAAAATTTAGATCATGAAAACTACTTGTTAAAAGTTAATAATGATGATTGATGATATTCCACTAAATAAAAAAAAATTATATAATCTAACTTATTTTAAATTATTATAATTTAATCTAATTTCTTTATCCTCCTTTTTTTTCCAAAAATAATGACTTCAACAAACTATTTGATGTCCATTGACATGAGCTAATTAAATTTTACATTGTAAATTTTAACAATTTCAGGTATGCGTTGCTCTTAAGAAAAAGCAAATTCAAATGTACACAGTAACAGAAGACCGAATGATTCACATGAAAGATATAAACCTCATTGACCAAGCAGTCACTTTGGTAAGTCTTTGATTTTTTTTTTTTTTTTTTTTCTCTCCTGAAAATCTCAACTTGACTCTCTAAAAGGAAATAAGCAACTACTCTGTTTGTTTGTTGTTTTTTTAATCTATTATCTATGTTTTGAAAATTTAACATCGGAAAATTTCTTTATTTCTTATGTAGTCTTCAGAAAAATAGTAATAATCTAAATTACTTTTTTTATTTTATGGCTTTTAGATTATGATTATATAATTTTCTGTCTTAAGTATTTCTACTCCAGAACCTCTATGTCCTGGCTATGACACTAATCTGCACCTGATGATGAGGCTCTAATTCTAGAGATCTGTGTAGTGTAGAGTACCCCTTCATTGCCATTACCCTCAGGTTCACTTTGACCCATAGTGGTAGTAGCTGTTAGGGTCCCATCTATGAGTCGAATAGATCTTTTTTTTTAAATTAATTATATTGACAGGACTGTGTGCAAATAAAAAAAACCCTCTTAAACAATTACACAAAAAATATAAATGTGAACATGATTCCTTAACCTCTAAGCACAAAATAACCCAAGACATTGACATGCTGCTAAGATCAATCATGTGACTACTTGTTTTAGATCTTCATCCTCTTTTTTTATCATTGCTTTTGAGACATTGCAACTAAGCATTACTTAATGTTTTATGTTCATCTTTAAACCTATCTTGAGACCCTCTCTGTTCAGATTATTTAGCATTTATTGTAACTTATTTGAAGATTTTGATATCAGTAAGCTTCCCAAAACAAACATGTGAAACATAGTCTATAGAAAATATACAAACTTGGTTGTGACTGGAAAAAAAAACAAAAAAACTATCCATTTAAATAGTGTCATACCATATAGAGGTATCCATCCTTTTTGAAAATCAATTTTATGCTACTTTGCTATGACACTATTTTTAGTAAATCTTTTCCAACCAATCAATTAATGTTTTATTTCATTTTCATGAACTTTAATTTTATCATCATTTTCAAACCAATCAATAACTGTTGAAAATTTTTTTACTATCTGTTGTGACTAAGTTTATCAATAAACAACAATGAATCTGGAAAAGGTTAGCAAAAAGGTTTATTACTTTTTAGTACAAGGGAATATAATAAATAAAATTAAATGCACAGTTCAACAACAGTAATGGATACACTGTAAGTAAGACTAGCTACTACTACTAACTTTATCTAGTCTGTATCTTTTATATCTTCTGTTGGACAAGTCCAACATTCTTGTAGGGGAAATATCCTCCCTTACAATACTGTTTTAAAAATCTAACATCTAAAATTTCATTTCTGAACTGTTTATCATTTTTCTGAAGGCTAGTCAAAAAAATAATCTAAATTACTTGTTTTGTTTAATAACAGATTTATTTGTTTTCATTTATTGAATTTACTTTTTCATTCCAGGCACTGCTAGTGTAAGTGTATTTTGATATATTTCAAGTATAGAAAATAAACAGGATAAAAACTCATGATTCTGTGTTTCATGCTTTTGATTTTCATATGTCATTGTATTGAACACACCTGGAGTGAAAGTGTGAAACTTGGACTTGTGATGGTCTAGTCAGTTGGGGCTGCAGAGGGGTAAGACTCCCCAACAAGTGTCCTGAATATGACACTAAACAATCAGATGGTGAGGCTCTAGTAATGTTGGAGCTTTGGGGAATGCTGAGTACCCCTTCATTGCCCTCACTCCCAGGTCCACTCTGGCCTAGAGTGGTAGTACCTGATAGGGTCCTATCCATAGGTCAAATAGAACTGTTTGACATTTAAGCTGTGTAATTATGCTAAACTGAATTGTTTGAAATAGAACGGTTTGAGCATTTAACTGTATAAACAAATTACTGATTTTTAATTGAATTTTCAAAGATGCATAACAATACTTGGAACCATTAAACTTTGTTGACAAGCTAAACTGAATTGTTTGAAATAGAACTGTTTTAACATTTAACTATATGTAAACAAAAAACTGTACTTATGCTAAACTAAATTGTTTGAAATTAAGTGAAACCATATCACTGTGTGCAAAAAAAGATCTCAGATTTGTTTAAAAATGTTATCTCAAAACTGTGTTTAGAAATCATATACTTAATATATGAATAAAAATGGATTTAGCATTAAATGACCTACAGTAGTTGATATGCCACCAAACCAAACCAATTGACCTAAGTTGTGAGTTTTTATCCTGTGTTATGTTTTTTTTATACTTGTAATATTCTTTTGTATTTTTTTTTTGTATTGACCACTTAAGATTTTATGGATAAAAGGTGCTTTTAGTATTAAATTTTGATTTTTGTATGTGTGTGTGTGTATGTGTATATATATATATATATATATATATATATAATCTCAAATTTTTTGCTTAACAGTGCTGTATCTTTTATTTTTTCCAGGGTTTGGATGGAGCTCACATATGTGCTGCACTTTCAAACCAGTACTGCATGATCAATTATGAATCTGGCCACATCCAAGATTTGTTTCCTTATGACAATACTCATACTCAAGCCATTGTTAAAAGAATTGGAAAGGTTGGATATATTAATACTATTACAAGGCCTTTGTATTATCATGACATACTAACTTGACCAATGGAATTTCCTCGGGTATGCAAACTTCTGACCTGAAGTTTGTTAGGCAAAAGGACTTATCCGTTGACTCACAATTCTACTGTCTTGATAAAAAGTTAAATTATTTTGGAAATACTTTTTTTTCTTAATATTTGTAATTATCTATTATGTTAATAGAATAAGACATGAACACATATTTGAATGTTACACCCTTTCATCACCTCAAATAAATAATGGCCCATTCCTTTTTGAATGTGACAAGAAAAACGGAAGAAAAAGAATAAATTACACAAACAGAAAGGGAATAAAGATTTTATGTATTATAATTATTTGTGTATAAGATGCACTATTTTTTTCAAATCCAATTTACTTAAGGTATGTTTGATATCTGTTGCATTTTTTTTTGTTTAATATAGATTATCTAAATCCTAATTCTTTAATAACCTCCATGTGTTGCTCATTATCATCTTTAACATAATGAAACAATATTTGTAAATTTATGTACCAAAATTAAAAAAGAAAACATAAAAAGAAGAAAACTGATAAAATGGGGAATTTCTGCAAGCATTACTAGTTTGACTTAGTCCACACGTAGCTTCAGTTAACTGAATGGGACACTATACTGTTTGAGTAGGTCTTTTAACTAACTGATTTGTATATCTCTTCTGTCATTTGGGAGTATGGCTGCCCTCTCTGTACAAGACCTAACATGAAAACTATCAAGACTGAAGTTGTACTTACCAAAATAGGAATTAACAATTAATCAAACATTAATTTTTCCTTAAAATAATCCTCTCGGCATTCAACACATTTTTTCTAGTGAGTTTTTCATTGGTCAAAGCACATCCAAAGCTTCATTTTTGATATGTTAAAAAGCTATACTGTCATGTTTCTTTAATGACCTCCACATCCTCAAATTTTACCCTTGTTGAATTTTCAGTTTAGAAAAATAAAAAAAAGTTGAATGGAGTTAGGTCTGGTTAGTATGAAAGATACTGCACTTGTACAATCCAGTGTTTCAACAAAAATTGGGCTGTCATAAAATCTATTTTACTAATACACCATTTGATAACAAAGTGGGTGCAATTCCCCTCTGCACTATGAAATATGCAGCAAACCAACTGTGAAAATGAAATTCATTAGATAAAAACATTTCAGTAGTGAATTGAGATTTTCTCCTTAAGATCTGATGACTTAGATGGAGTTTGAGAACATTTCAATTGATTAGTTTATATTTTCAAAATATAATTATTAAAAATTGACTTTTTTTATTTGTTTATTTTTTATTTATTTTATTTATTTTTTTTTTTTTTTAATATTTTATTCTTTTGAAATTCATTTTGTAAAATAGTTTTAGTTTAATGAAAGTTTGAAATTCTGGGCAAAGTGATGAAAGAAACTGGTTGATTCCCAAGATGATGAGGGCCTTCTATATGTAAATGGATTTGATATTAATCAGAAGAAATTCACTGCTCTTCTCTGCTATAGCTATATTAATGTTAATTTCTATAATTTTCACATGATTAACAGTTATTTCATTTTAATTTTATCATAATCTACATATATGTTCGTTTATAATCATTACTTGTCTTTTTTCATTGCATAATAAATTGTTAAAATCAAATTGCTTCTTAAAATTTAAATTGTTTTTTCAGTTTATACTTAGATTGATTTGTTTGCATGTAATTTATTTACATTTAACTTCTACTTGAATTAAAACAAATTACTTACAATTAAAATCACATTAAAAAATCACTATGCTGACATTGTTTATCTTATATTGTATACCTGTATGTTGTCAGATTAATTCAAGTTAGGACTTATCTCTTTAGGTTGTAGCCTATGATTTTAAAATTTCAAAAAGAAACCCTATTTCAAATCTAAGTGAGGATAGTGTAAACACAGTCAATGACACTTGGTGACCGATGTGATTATCGGACCAAGTCACCTACGGCTATTGACTCTGTGTCTATGCTATCCTATCTCTCACTGATATTGAGTACTCTTTATCTATAAATACATCAAACTACATATATATATATATATATATATATATATACACGCACACACTAATACTCAGAAGTAAAGACAGCTCAGTCGTCTGGAGCTGTAGAATACACCGACTGCTTCTCTGCAGAGGGATAAGACTCCCCTCCCAACCAATGAGTGTCCCGGATATGACACTTAACAAACTGATAGTAAGGCTCCAGTAATGCTGGAGCTTTGAGGAATGCAGAATACCCTTTCATTGTCATCGCTTCCAGGTCCTCTCTGGCCCGGAGTGGTTGCATTTGATAGGGTCCTATCTATGGGTCAAATAGAACTAAACTATCTAGTTATACTAAACTGAATTGATTGAAATAGGACCGTTTTGACATTGAAACTGTATTTATGCTAAACAGAATTATTCATATGTATTAAAATAGGTTGGCTGTCAATTCAGGTAAAATTTACTGCAGTGTTCTCTCCCGTAATTATTTTAGTATTGACTAATCAACACAATCTCCATTTGAATGGTATCTTTGTTCCACATGCCTTTTTAAGTCCATTACAACTCTTGTTGTTATTAACATTACTTTGATATCTTTGATTATATCTTCAGGGCGACTTTCTTCTTGGAGGTCCTAATGCTCTTGGAATGTTTGTCACATCAGATGGTATCTCACAACGACCTCCCCTACAATGGTCTGATAATCTAGTCAGTGTTGGCTACATCCATCCATATATATGTGCCCTTAATTCAGAGTTTATTACAGTTCACAGGTAAGTGTTTTGATAAATGTATTTTTGCACACTTTCTTTTAATGGGGGTTTTTTTTTTTTTGTTTTTTGGGTTTTTTTTTACCTCAAAGGCCATTAATTTGTTTAGATTTCTTTCTTTCAATCATAATACCCAAAAAGGACTTGTTGAACTAAGTTCAAATCCTGGACAAAACTGTTTGCCTTTCACCCTCTGTTAATACCGTTTGGAAAAGTATGAATCCATCTCTTCTTCTTTCAGTTATGGGTAAATAGTAGGGGCAGACTTGGCTCTTTAGCCTTGGTATGGCAACTGACCTAAGAGAAAGAAAGCTGAATTCAAAGTAAGTTAGTAAGTTGACCAACTGTGTTTGAGGGCAACCCAAAGGCTCCCTTTTGAGTAGCTACTACATCTTTCCCTGGATTGCTCCATGCCTTATAATGATGTGTTAAGTTAAGAGGCATTAAGTACCTTTTTTTCTTTTTCTTTTTTTCTTTTGGTATGACTCGATCTGGGATTGAACTCCAGTCTCCCGGACTATTGGCAAACACTAACCATTATGCCAATAAGCTAGTATAAATCAACTTAGTGTCACATCCCTTTTTTCATAGGCCATTATTTTGATTAATTTCTTTTTTTTTTCTTTATTATAATACTCAAGAAGGGGTTGGGGATTTGCATTTTACTTTGTGCTAATGCCCTTCAGAAAGGTATGAACCCATCTCTTCTCCTTTCAGCTATAGGTAAATAGTAGAGCAGACTTGGCTCTTTAGCCTTTGTATGACAACTGACCTAAGAGAAAGAAAACTCTGAATTCAATTTTCTCTCCTTAAAAATTGACTTTGTGTCACATCCTGATGGAAGGGTTGGGTAAATATATACCCAAGGACAAATTCAGAGGAACTAGCTGATATTAAATGACCTAAACTGCCAAATTATCTATCCCATTTTTTTATTGTAGTAATAAACATAGGCATAACACTGAACTGTATTTTTTGCTTACAAATCACATATACAAAAAAGATTTGGCATTAACTGGTTGATATACCATTCCACCAACCAAACCAAATTATACTATAGATATAAACATTAACACATGTTTCTCTTTTTAGTTTTGAGTTTAATGGCTGGAAAAAAGTCATAACTTTGGCTTCTGGCTTGGAATATGTTAACTAAATATCTACTTTATATGGTTAAACAAAGATAAAGAAACAGTTTAGCTAATCTAGCAAATACAAAGTAGGGCTCTAGTTTAGAATTATACTTACATTGCAAATCAACCTTGCTCATTAAAAACTTGAAATGATTAGGAATTTTCAAAAACTAATATGCTACAAACCTGCACCAGTGTTCTATTAGCAATAAAAATGACATCTGCTACATTGTAGGATTATTGATATAAATAAAATAATGAAAATTTAACTGCTCTCAATTATTTGCTTTTCCTACCTTTGTTTATTTATTTATTTATTTAATTTTTTTATTTTTTTTTTAAGATGTATCAGGTGTGTTTTTTTTTTTTTATTCACTGTATTAGTAGTAGTAGTAGTTCTCGGTTGAGTTCAACATAAGTGGGGGGGTGTCTTCATGGTGTAATGGTTAAAGTTTGAACTCCATTTGCGCTATTATGTTCACTTTCGGACAAATACCTTTGGGAAAAACCCCCTTATCCTCCCAGCTATAGGTTGAATAGTACCACTACTGTTCTTCTAGAAGAATGGCTTTGGTATTACATAACCTACAAAGATTGATATGCCATTAAACAAAAAAACCAAACCAAATCCAACATAAGTGTCTAATGGTTTGGATGTGCACTACGAGACTGCTTACACAGCTTATTTGTTTATAGTGGTGAAGAATTGTGTAAGACCAATCACATTTTTTTAATAAGCTGATAGAAGAATGATACCCCAGTGTACCACAGATTATTCAAACAACAATCTTTTTTTTTTTTTGATTGGATATAGCTGGTTCAGATGTCCCCATTGTCTTATTTGAAATCTGTTTCTCATATTGTTTTTCTATGTATTTTCTTGCAGTATTCTTGATCAACAACAGAAACAAGCCATTCCATTTCAAGGAGGAACATTGCTTGGGGATTTTGATGGACGTATTTTTGTATCTTCAAGTAAGGAGATTTATGCACTGGTACCTGTGGCTTGGGAAAAACAGGTAAATTATTTGTCTACAATTTGTCTTATTGCATAAAATAATGGAATTTAGCTATACATATCAGAGTTTGGCACTGCTGTTTCCCTTTTGCACTTTGTAGGCAACTTCTTGTTGAGTATTGCTCAATCAGCTGGAGCTGTAGAATACACCAACTCTGCAGAGGAATAAGCCCCCACCCCACCCCTAATGAGTGTCCTGGATATGGCATTAAACAATCTGATGGTGAGGTTGCAGTAATGCTAGAGCTTTGGGGAATGTGGAATACCCCTTCATTGCCATCGCTCCCTGTTCCACTCTGGCCTGGAGTGGTAACACTTGATAGGGTCCTGTCTATGGGTCAAATAGAACTAAACTGCGTACTTATGCTAAACTGAATTACTTAAAATAGGACTGTTTTGACATCGAAACTCTACTTACGCTAAAATGAATTGTTTGAAATAGAACTGTTTTGACATTTAACTGAGTGTATACAAAAACTATACTTATACTAGATTAAATTGTTTGAATTAGAACTGTTTGATTAAACTGAATAGCTTGAAATAGAAATGTTTTTAACAATTAAACTGTGTACTTATGCTAAATTGAATTGTTTAAAATAGAACTCTTTATCTGTATAAAAATGGATTTGACATTAAATAACCTATAAAGGTTGATATGCCATAAAACCTAAACAAATAAACTTAAGTCTTTCTACTGCTCAACAATCAGTTACACATTTACTAGTTCTTTAAACAATAACACTTTTAAAATCTACAATGACTCAAGTTATAATAGCATAAAAAATTATCTACCTTTTAGAATGTACATATTCTTCCCAACAATATATATGGAAATTAGAATGGCCCTTCTGTTTAGAATTAACAATTATTGATACAGACCACCCTATAGACAGGATTCAAAATATGCTGACTGTATCCCCTGCAGAAGGGTAAGACCCTTCTGAAAATAGTGTTCTGGGTATGACACTAATGGTGATGAGAACCCAGTTCTGGAGATCAGGAGAGTGAGGTGTACCTCTTCATTGCCATTATTCTTGGGTCCACTTTGACTCAGGGTGATAATACCTGTTTGAGTCCCTTCTATGGGCCAATAAATCTTTAAAAATCATTCATATTTGATAGAATTTTATTTTGCCCTACTTCTAGCCATAAAATAACCCTTGTTGGGTTGACATACTGTTAAGATCATTCACTTAGATACAGAATTAAATCTTTGCTCTGTCAGCTGGGCTTAGAATATGTTGATTGCGTTTCCTGCATAGGGATAAGACCTCCTTCCCCCCACCAAAAAAAGCCGTCCTAGGTATGACACTAAACTGCATCATTAGCTTTGGGGAGAGTGTTAAGTCAATTCTTTCTTACCATTACTCTCAGGTCGACTATGACCCAAAGTCATAGTATTTATTAGGTTGCCATCTATTAGTCAAATATATCTGTTTGAAAATAATTAGTATTGGACTGGAATGCTTGAAACCATATAACTGCATGCAAAATATTTGTATTGAATAAGAATACTTAATAAAATGTAACTGCGTGCAAATAAATTGTTTTTATTAAACAGATTGTTGATGTTAAAACAATACTTGAATCCATTTAACTGTAGGCAAATTATTTTTATTAAGAATAGCTTACTCAAAGCTATAATTATACTGGTCAACAACAAATTTGTTATTTGCATTTTTTTTTAGATGATTTAGGATGAAACTGATGCACTGAATCCAAAAATCACAGTGGTTTTGCTCAATCAGGTCAAGTTTTTGAGCTATGGCCATGTTGTTTTTTATGTTTTTGTTCACATGTACGCATGTGTGGAGCATTTTAGAAGAAGTTGGTGGGGGTAAAATGCCATGTCGAATAATTGTTTTGATTGGAAATGATTATTTTAATGACAAGAAGTATTCAGGTCTGGGTGATTATGTCGAAAAGGGATCAGTTTGAAGTCATAAAACCTCAAAATCTTCCAAAAATTGGTAGCTCATTGTGATGAAAATCCAGTGCCTATCTTCGGAGAACTTCCTGACATTAGTGATGAAGATGCCTCCGGTTTTGAAAGACATGCAGATGAAGTGGTGGTTCTTGAAGATGATGCTCCACATCCATTTTCCTAAAAAGAGTTGAATGATCTAGTTCATGACCTCAGCTTGTCAAATGACTCTGCCGAAGTGTTGGCATCCAGATTGAAGGAAAAAACCTCCTCTCTGACAGTGCTCGCATCAGCTTCTTCCACAACAGACATTAAGAGTACCTTCATTTTTTTTTTCTCTAAAATGAAGGACTTGTACTGTGCAGATATTGCGCAGCTTCTGCTCAAGCTTGGAGTACCACAGTACAAACCCAAAGATTGGAGACTGTTCATTAACAGCAGCAAGCAATCACTGAAATGTGTTCTGCTACACAACGGCAAACAGTTTGCCCATCACTCACTTGACTACACTGAAGGAGAAGTATGAAGCAGTGAAGTATGTGCTGGAGAAAATTGGTTATATCAGCATAAGTGGTTTATTTGTGTTGACCTGAAGATGGTGAACTTTTTGTTGGGACAACAGTCTGGCTTCACCAAGTACCCAGGTTTTTTGTGCATGTGGGATAGTAGGGACTGTGCTCAGCATTACACAAAGAAGGACTGGCCTTTGTGGGAGGAATTGGTGCCTTGCAAGGAAAGGAACATCATCGACTGCCCTCTGGTGGACAGAGACAGAATACTCTTCCTACTGCTGCACATCAAGCTCGGCTTAATCAAGCAGTTCACCAAGGCTCTGGACAAGGATAGTGACTGCTTCACTTACTTGTGCCAGGCTTTTCCAGGATTGACAATGGAAAAGTTGAAAGCTGGCATCTTTGACGGTCCTCAGATCTAGCAGCTCATCAGAGATCCAGAGTTTGAAAACTCAATGAACGAAGTGGAACTGGAAGCGTGGAAGGCATTTGTTCTGGTAGTGAAGAACTTTCTTGGCAACAATAAAGCCAGAAACTATGAAGAACTTGTCAACAACATGCTGACTGGGCTGTAACATGAACGTCAAGATGCACTACCTATTTTCATATATGGACCGGTTTCCTGAGAACCTGGGTTCAATGAGTGACAAGCAGGGGGAGAGGTTCCATCAGGACCTGAAAGAGATGGAGACCAGATATCATGGTCGCTCGGATGCAGTTATGATGGCTGACTACTGTTGGAATCTGAAGGTAGACCTCCCTGCCGCTGAGCATTCCAGGAGTTTGAAGAAACGGAGGTTTAAGCCCTGAAGTTTGAACAATGGTAAAGCAACATGCAATTTACATGTACTTACCTTTATCAATGCCCACCATTCAGTTTACAGGAATCAATGTTTCTATCAGATAATCAATATATGTTGTTGGCAAAACATTTTTTCTCTTAAAAACATATTTAGGATGATATGTGTTGACAAAAATCAGCAGATAACGCCACAAAAATGTAGTCGATTTTTTTCACAAGATCTGATTTTTTTTCAAATCAACTTAGCACAAAACCTGACCTGATGGAGAGAAACAGATGCCATTTCCTGATTCAGCCGTGCAAAAATACCCTAAATCAGTTGTAGAAATCTAGACAACATTCAAAAAGTAAAAAATTGTTGCCCAGTGTTATTTACAAAGGATTATTTTACTTGAAACCATATAATTGTGCAAATTATCAATCACCCTATTACCTGGGCTTAGAATATGCCAACTACATCCTCAATAGATTCGAGAGGTCTATTATTTACAAAAAGTGTAGATAATTTAGATAAGTTCTAAAATGTTAAACTGATAGATACTGTGAGTCATCTAAATTGAGTGACAGGCATTGATCCTAGGGTTCATTTTGAATCCATAGCGGTGATTGGATTAAGAATTCATGTTATAGAAAAATGCACCCAAATATGAGGTAGACAAAAAAAAGTGATACTTTCCAGACTTTGTATTGGCCACACCCACATCATCCATTCACACCGCCTAAAAAGGGAAGACATCCCAATATGCTCAAAAGGTCAAGTACACCTCACAGTCAAACACATTCTCTTAAACTATGACAGTTTCAGATAAGCTTGCCCAAAATACTTCTAGACAAACAATATAAAGGCCCTTTTCAAAAACACCAAACCAGAGAACATTTTGAGTTTTCTAAAAAAAAAAAAAAAGAAACAATAAAAACACTTTTTACTAAAATATAACCAAATACAATTATAAAAACCCATACCCTAAAACCTACATGGAAGACAAAACTAATCAAACCTTTTTGGCATTAAATGACCCGTGGAGGTTGATATTCTATTTAGCAAAACTCAAACCTAGAATAAACATGAACATCAAAAGGGGAAAATATGTAGGTGATACTTTCATTGTAGTTGAACTTAATAGGAAGGAAGGCTTTCATCAGTGCTTACTACAAAAAGGTCTTTTTGCAATACTAACTGCAACTAACATCAACACAGACCTCAGTGATCATTCTGCCATTATCCTCTGCACTCATTCATTTAGCTCTGCTGCCTAACACTCTGATGTACCCAGTGAAGACAAAAACTGACCAACACAAGAAACCTGTATGTCAAAAGAAAAAAAAACTGCTTTTCATTTCTGTTTATACCCCCTCTCCTGCCTGCCAGCAAGCAAACAAGCACATGATTCTATGCCTTTTTTCATGGGCCAGCATTTGGCCCCCCAATCGTGCATGTGATTGGATGACAATGGAAAAATAGTTTGAACTGTATGTTAGTTAGTTTTCAGGCAGCAAGCTACATACTGGTGTGAATGTTGCTGTGTGCATATTTTTTTCCACCTGTATTCCGTGAACCACTCCCCAAATGTCTAATGGGTAATCTATACAAAGATGTAGAAGTAATGAAGTAAGATGTGTTGTACACAAAAGGTAAATTCTTGTTTATTTTTCCTGGCAAGAAATGTTTTCTGAATTCACAGAATGGGTTCACAGAGAAAGAAAGGAGTTGAACCACATTGCAACATTTTAGTCCAGATAATCATCAGCTATCCTTAGAAGTTAGAAGAAGGCTAACAATTCTGCAGAGGGGTAAGACCTCACCCCAAAAAGAGGTATCATGAATATGTTGCTAAACCATTACACTGCAATCACTTTCTATGTGGCAGACAGATTTATTTATTTTGTTTGTTTTTTTGTTTTTTTTTAGATTCAAGCATTATTAGCAGATAAAAGGGTGTCTGAAGCTTTGGAATTGGTGAAAAATGCTAACCAAACAGGCCTTGCTAAGGATAAGTTCCAAAAGGTTTGTTTATTGCAAAGAAGAAAATGTTAATTAAATATCTTAAATCTTAATGAATGTCATAATAATAATATTGCATGATGGAAATTTAATAAGGAATACAGTAGTATTAGTATAACTAATTTTGATAGAGCTCCTTAGCCTAATTGGTAAATTGCTACCCATGTCAGTCATGCTCCCAATGATATAAGATGAGAGTTCAAATCTTATCATAGGTTGTTTCTAATTTTGATTTATGCTACTTGCTTAATAGTCGTAGAATGTAAAAATGACTTGTGGTTTTAAAATGAAAAATAAGATGAAAGAAAACCTAGCCAAAGATTAAGAATAATAACAATGTTTCAACATTGTCATTAGGATATTCAAACAACTCAAGACTATTACATCTACTACTAAATAAAACTTATAATAAAATGATGATAGTGAAAATGTTTCATTAAAAAAAAAAAAAAAAGCAACAAAATTAAGATGGAGTAAAACTAGAAAAAATAATTATGAAAAGTTTTTCCATTTAAAAAGCCACAGTCATAAAATGCTTCATTTAAAGGACAATTACCTAGATAGAATAAACTAGTAAGAAAATAATAATACTTAAAATAATTCGTCGAAAACATTTTCTAAAAATAAGATTCAACAATATTTGTTGTTTTGTTTGTTCCTCTTTTTTTCTTCTTTAATTTTCTATTTAGAAATTCATTTTGGCTTTTACAGATGTTGAGCAGAATTCAGCAACAAGCAGGATTTATAGAATTCTCTTTAGGACATTTTGATGAAGCCCGAGAGTTATTTCGAAAAGGAGATGTTGATGTCAAAGAAGTAAGTGTTTTTGACTATTTATATGGCAAGAGTATCAATGGAATGTAATATACTGTTGTGAACGCTAATTCTCCCTTTCCTTCTTTTCTAACATTGGCAATTGGGGTAAACAGTTTAAGCAACACCAGCCTTCAAAAAGAAGGTTCACAAAGTCATCAAAGACAGTACATTTTATGCTCAGTCGACTGGGGCTATAGAATACAGTGCTTCTCTGCAGAGGGGTAAGACCACCCCCCTCAAAAGAAGTGTCCTGGATATGACACTAAACAATCTGATGGTGAGGTTCCCATAATGCTGGAACTTTGGGGAATACAGAGTATTCCTTTATTGCCATCACTCCCAGGTCCACTCTGGCCTGGAGTGGTAGCACCTGATAAGGGTCCTATCTATGGGTTAAATAGAACTAAACTGTGGTTTCTTGAGTTTACTGTTTTTTTACATTTAAACTGCGTATTTATGCTAAAATGAACTGTTTTGACATTTAAACTGCATACTTATGCTAAACTGAATTATCTGAAATAAAACTGTTTTGACATTTAACTCGGTGTATTCTAAAGCCCCAGCTGAGTGGGCAATACATAGACTGTATCTCTGCAGAGGAGTAAGACCCCCCCACACACACACACCATCAAGGTCCTAGACATGACACTAAACAGTCTGATGGTGAGGTTCCAGTGATGCTGGGGCTTTGGAGAATGTGGAACACCCTTTCATTGTCATTGTTCCCAGATCCACTCTGGCCCAGAATGGTAGCACCTGATAGGGCCCTATCTATGGGTTAAATAGAACAAAACTGCATACTTATGCTAAACTGAATTGTTCTAATTAGAACTGTTTGACTAAACGGAATGGCTCGAAATAGAAATGTTTTTGACAATTAAACTGTGTACTTATGCTAAACTGAATTGTTTGAATGCACCCCACCCCTTCATGGCAATATAAATGAATGGGCTGTTCAAAAAAGACAGTTTTATAAAAACAAATTTGGAAAAACAGAGTTTAAGACCCGAGTAAGTGCTTTTTGGGTTTTTTTTCCTCTCCCCCTTTTTTTCACATTGACAAAAACTGCTTTGCTGGAAGAAGTGGGATAGTTTAAGCAACACCAGCCTTCAAAAAGAAGTTTGACGGTTTGCTGAGGCAGCAAAGACAGTGCATGTTTGCGGGGTAGTGCAGAATGAATGATCAGGTTGTTTAAGTGAGGCACAACATTATAAAAAAAAATGTTAAGACTCGAGTAAGTGTCCCCCATATTTTTTTGTCCGGTATTGCTATACATATTTACCCAGCCCCTCCATGCCGGCAGGATATGACACAAGGTCAATTTTTAAGCAGAGTTTAACAGGTTTGAATTCAGTTTTCCTTCTCCTAGACTAGTTGCCACACTAAGGCTGAAGAATGCAGTCTGCCCTATTATTTACCCATAGCTGGAGGGAGAATAATTGGATTCATACTTTTCCCAAGGGTATTAGTGCTATGTGAAATGCAATCAGCCTTGGCCAGGATTTGAACTTGTGTCGTCGTGTCCATTTCCTACGATGATAACCATTACACCATGGGCACCTCCAGATATTGCTATAACTTTGTTGATGTCTTTTTGATCTGTTTACCTGTTTATGCACATTGTTCCTTGTGTTTGGTTTTACCTTTTAAATTCCTACGGCCGGGAGACTTTGGCTGACGGACAAAATTCACCCACCTATTGAATAAAGATAGGTTTCTTTCTTCCTTCCTTGATATTAAGCTTTATTCCTCTGGTCCCCATGTTACTGGTACTCATCATTGCTTTTAATTTTGCCTGTTGAATTTTTAGTTACAAATTTAAGACGCTATTATTAGTCAATGATTGGATTTGAAATTTAATAAACAGTGTAGCTTTTAAAGATTGTTTAGCAACAGAATCTTCTGATGAATTATTCTAAATTCATTGAATGAAACCGTAGAGATATAAATCCTCTGCTTTTATAAATTTTATGTGTTCAATAAAATTACTTGTCCTAAAAGTTTTGTTTATTTGCAACACTACAAGTGGGTAATATTTATTGTAGTAGAAAACTGACTTGGCAAGCCAAATTCAAATTCTGGACAAGTTTGTTTATATTTCACTTTATGCTAATGCCCTTAAGAAAGGCATGAAACCATCTCTTTTCAACTAAAGTATGGGTATACAGTAGGGCATTCTGAATGCTCTAAGGTTTGGTAAGTAACCAATCTAGGATAATAACTGAATTAAAAACTTATTGCATCAGGTTTAGCAGACCTGTAATTGATAAAAAAAATTGCACAAGAAAACGGAGTTTACCGTTTTTGTCTCCTCTATAACTTTTCCAATAAAATTGGTTAGAGGAAATTCACCATTCCCCCCAGAAAATTCCAGTATTCTTTTAGTGTGAATTTCTTTTGTTCAAAGTGTTGTATGTAGTTACCAACCCCCTCCACCATGAGTCAGATGTGATACAAGGTCAATTTTTAAACCAAATACAGATGATTTTCCTTCTCCTAGAATGGTTGCCTTATCAAGTCTAAAGAACCCAGTCTGTTCTTCTGTTTACCCATAGCTGGGAGAGAAGGGAAAAGATAGCTTTGTACCTTTCCAATGGATATTAGCCATGTCCACAATTTGAACCTTGGTTGTTAATTCCATTTCCTATGACAATAACTATTATCCTAAGCGTACAATTAGTAGTTCCAAGACTTTTTGTTTATTTGCTACTTTCTTTTTCTTTCCACAGTTAGTCAGTCTGTATCCTCGGATGTTAACCCCAACATGTCAGTTCACACGATCAATGCCACCTCTCCATGATATTGCTGACATCAACCAACTGACAAAAAGCAACAGTGAACAACTAGTTGCCTACAAAAACTTTTTGCTATTTTATCTTGAAGAAATTCGAGAAATTTCAATAAGTAAAGAGGACAAGAAGGTAAGTAAGAACTAAAACACTGTTCTTTCGTGTTATCTCATTATGTATTTATAGCATTACTGGCAAAATCAGCCCAAAACATTTATAGTATTACTGGCAAAATCAGCCCAAAACATAGTATTACTGGCAAAATCAGCCCAAAACGTTTATAGTATTACTGGCAAAATCAGCCCAAAACGTTTATAGTATTACTGGCAAAATCAGCCCAAAACGTTTATAGTATTACTGGCAAAATCAGCCCAAAACGTTTATAGTATTACTGGCAAAATCAGCTCAAAACATTTATAGTATTACTGGCAAAATCAGCTCAAAACATTTATAGTATTACTGGCAAAATCAGCTCAAAACATTTATAGTATTACTGGCAAAATCAGCCCAAAACGTTTATAGTATTACTGGCAAAATCAGCCCAAAACGTTTATAGTATTACTGGCAAAATCAGCTCAAAACATTTATAGTATTACTGGCAAAATCAGCTCAAAACATTTATAGTATTACTGGCAAAATCAGCTCAAAACATTTATAGTATTACTGGCAAAATCAGCTCAAAACGTTTATAGTATTACTGGCAAAATCAGCCCAAAACGTTTATAGTATTACTGGCAAAATCAGCTCAAAACATTTATAGTATTACTGGCAAAATCAGCTCAAAACATTTATAGTATTACTGGCAAAATCAGCTCAAAACATTTATAGTATTACTGGCAAAATCAGCCCAAAACGTTTATAGTATTACTGGCAAAATCAGCCCAAAACGTTTATAGTATTACTGGCAAAATCAGCTCAAAACATTTATAGTATTACTGGCAAAATCAGCTCAAAACATTTATAGTATTACTGGCAAAATCAGCTCAAAACATTTATAGTATTACTGGCAAAATCAGCTCAAAACATTTATAGTATTACTGGCAAAATCAGCCCAAAACGTTTATAGTATTACTGGCAAAATCAGCCCAAAACGTTTATAGTATTACTGGCAAAATCAGCTCAAAACATTTATAGTATTACTGGCAAAATCAGCTCAAAACATTTATAGTATTACTGGCAAAATCAGCTCAAAACATTTATAGTATTACTGGCAAAATCAGCTCAAAACATTTATAGTATTACTGGCAAAATCAGCTCAAAACATTTATAGTATTACTGGCAAAATCAGCTCAAAACATTTATAGTATTACTGGCAAAATCAGCCCAAAACGTTTATAGTATTACTGGCAAAATCAGCCCAAAACGTTTATAGTATTACTGGCAAAATCAGCTCAAAACATTTATAGTATTACTGGCAAAATCAGCTCAAAACATTTATAGTATTACTGGCAAAATCAGCTCAAAACATTTATAGTATTACTGGCAAAATCAGCTCAAAACATTTATAGTATTACTGGCAAAATCAGCTCAAAACATTTATAGTATTACTGGCAAAATCAGCTCAAAACATTTATAGTATTACTGGCAAAATCAGCTCAAAACATTTATAGTATTACTGGCAAAATCAGCCCAAAACATAGTATTACTGGCAAAATCAGCCCAAAACGTTTATAGTATTACTGGCAAAATCAGCCCAAAACGTTTATAGTATTACTGGCAAAATCAGCCCAAAACGTTTATAGTATTACTGGCAAAATCAGCCCAAAACGTTTATAGTATTACTGGCAAAATCAGCCCAAAACGTTTATAGTATTACTGGCAAAATCAGCTCAAAACATTTATAGTATTACTGGCAAAATCAGCTCAAAACATTTATAGTATTACTGGCAAAATCAGCTCAAAACATTTATAGTATTACTGGCAAAATCAGCCCAAAACATAGTATTACTGGCAAAATCAGCCCAAAACGTTTATAGTATTACTGGCAAAATCAGCCCAAAACATTTATAGTATTACTGGCAAAATCAGCCCAAAACGTTTATAGTATTACTGGCAAAATCAGCTCAAAACATTTATAGTATTACTGGCAAAATCAGCTCAAAACATTTATAGTATTACTGGCAAAATCAGCTCAAAACATTTATAGTATTACTGGCAAAATCAGCCCAAAACATAGTATTACTGGCAAAATCAGCCCAAAACATAGTATTACTGGCAAAATCAGCCCAAAACATAGTATTACTGGCAAAATCAGCCCAAAACGTTTATAGTATTACTGGCAAAATCAGCCCAAAACGTTTATAGTATTACTGGCAAAATCAGCCCAAAACGTTTATAGTATTACTGGCAAAATCAGCCCAAAACGTTTATAGTATTACTGGCAAAATCAGCCCAAAACGTTTATAGTATTACTGGCAAAATCAGCTCAAAACATTTATAGTATTACTGGCAAAATCAGCTCAAAACATTTATAGTATTACTGGCAAAATCAGCTCAAAACATTTATAGTATTACTGGCAAAATCAGCCCAAAACATAGTATTACTGGCAAAATCAGCCCAAAACGTTTATAGTATTACTGGCAAAATCAGCCCAAAACGTTTATAGTATTACTGGCAAAATCAGCCCAAAACGTTTATAGTATTACTGGCAAAATCAGCTCAAAACATTTATAGTATTACTGGCAAAATCAGCTCAAAACATTTATAGTATTACTGGCAAAATCAGCTCAAAACATTTATAGTATTACTGGCAAAATCAGCCCAAAACATAGTATTACTGGCAAAATCAGCCCAAAACGTTTATAGTATTACTGGCAAAATCAGCCCAAAACATTTATAGTATTACTGGCAAAATCAGCCCAAAACGTTTATAGTATTACTGGCAAAATCAGCTCAAAACATTTATAGTATTACTGGCAAAATCAGCTCAAAACATTTATAGTATTACTGGCAAAATCAGCTCAAAACATTTATAGTATTACTGGCAAAATCAGCCCAAAACATAGTATTACTGGCAAAATCAGCCCAAAACATAGTATTACTGGCAAAATCAGCCCAAAACGTTTATAGTATTACTGGCAAAATCAGCCCAAAACGTTTATAGTATTACTGGCAAAATCAGCCCAAAACGTTTATAGTATTACTGGCAAAATCAGCCCAAAACGTTTATAGTATTACTGGCAAAATCAGCCCAAAACGTTTATAGTATTACTGGCAAAATCAGCTCAAAACATTTATAGTATTACTGGCAAAATCAGCTCAAAACATTTATAGTATTACTGGCAAAATCAGCTCAAAACATTTATAGTATTACTGGCAAAATCAGCCCAAAACATAGTATTACTGGCAAAATCAGCCCAAAACGTTTATAGTATTACTGGCAAAATCAGCCCAAAACGTTTATAGTATTACTGGCAAAATCAGCCCAAAACGTTTATAGTATTACTGGCAAAATCAGCTCAAAACATTTATAGTATTACTAGTAAAATCAGCTCAAAACATTTATAGTATTACTGGCAAAATCAGCTCAAAACGTTTATAGTATTACGAGTAAAATCAGCTCAAAACATTCAAATTCTGTTGTGGCTTGATTGGTCGTTTTTAGCATTAACACATTAATTGAACATATTAAACTTTGTTGAAATTTTGTTTATAAAAAGAGACAAATTTACCAATGTACTTTTTCCTTTTGTTGAACGATGGTTTCAGTCCTTTCATTATCATTAACAAATATTGCTTGACATAAAAAGAAGAAAAAAAAATGCAAAATTCCCATCACGTTCCATCAGCCATTTTCTCAGGTGAGTGCTGGACTCTTGTCTCCTCTAAATTCAGCAAGGTATGGAAAATAATGGGCTTTACTCTTTTATATTGAATCATGATGAGAAGGCACTTGTGACATAAGTTATCCTCATAAGAAATGGACTCAGCAACTCTAGTTCAAACTCTGGACAAGGCTTTTTACATTTCACTTCATTCTTATATGTTTGAGAAAGGCATGAATCCATCTTTTCTTCCCCAAGCTATGGGTAAATAGTAAAGCAGACTGGGTTTATAAGCTTTGATTAGGCAACCAGTCTAGCAAAAGGAAAAAATGAACTTGTCTTGCATTCTGCCCATTGTGGTGAGGTTGGTTAAATATTTAGTAAATCATGACATATTGATGAGGGGTTGTCCTTCTCCTAGACTGATTGGCCTACTAAGGCTGGAGAGCCGAATCTGTATAGTTGGGAATAGAAGAGATGAATTAATGCCTTTCCCAAGGGAAATGAAAATAGTTTCAACTAGGATTTGAACTCAGCTTCTTGATTCTATTTTTTATACCAGTGACTATTATAACACCTCCCCATTCTAAAATAGGGGAGTCCCTATGGTATAATAGCTAAAGTACTTGATTGCCACCTCAAAGTGAGTTTGAACTCCAGTCATGCTATTACATTCACTTTGGGAAAGGTATGACTCCCATTATCCCCACCAGCTAATGATTAAGTAGAATCACTGTTGTTCTTCTACAAGAATAGTTTTGGCATTAAATAACCCACCAAGGTTGATATGCCATTAAACAAAGAAGCCAAGTTATTCTAAAATTTGAAATTGAATTTCCCCAAGTTGTGATAGTGATTAGTTTTTCTCTGAGTTCTGTTAAGATTATCTTTATTTTTTAGTATTACACTCTTTTATGTTCAAATATGCAAGTCCACAGCCTAATAAAAAATAACAAAATTACTTATGCAACAAATGTTATTCAAAATAATATTAATCACATAGATTGAACATTATATGTTGAGAATTTCAGATCAAAATTCACCTACACTGATCTGCACTTAGATATATGTGATGAATAGTAAGTATTTACTTTTCATAGTAATCTTATTAAATACATAGATACCTGAATAAGAGATCCTGTAAAAATTTCAAATCAAAATTCAACTAATTTCAGACTACTGTCCTCATATATAGTTATTGGATGTGACTGAAGTTCTTTTCTTCTCTTCTGTCAGTTCCTTTTTTTTTTTTTTTTTTTTCTCGTCTCTGTTTTTTTCTTTTCTTCTCTCTTCTACCACACAGAAATGTTAAGAAAAAACATTTAATGTCCATTATGAATTTTTGACTAGTTTATCTTTTAGTCTTATTATTGTTGCTTTATTTTTTTCCACATTATCAATCAAAATGTGAGTCCAAATCCAATCAGAAGCTACTTCGCTATTTAAATCCACCTTTTACTTTATAGCCATAGAGTGTAAAACGAACTAAGCAACAATAACAAGAAAAAACTTGTCTAAAATAAATAACAAAAATGCCTCAGCAAAGAAATCAAGTCAATTTAATGATCTTTATTTTTTTTTTTCTCTTACAAATTTAAAGGTTGTAGACACTGCCTTATTAAAATTGTATGCTGAGCACAACAGTAATGATGATCTGCTGCGTTTGGTGTCTGCAGCACATAACTGTGACCTGTCAGACAGTGTAGAATGGCTGGAGAAGTACAAGTGTCACCACCCACTGGCTATGCTGTACTATTCTAATCAGGACTATGACAAGGCACTGCATATATGGATGCAGTAAGTAGGCACTTTCATTTTTCTTTTTTTTTTCTTTTTGGTGGGGCTTGTCTTATTGATAGTTGAGTAATAACACACTCTGGTATGGCTTATCAGTGTAGTAAACAGTTAAATGATTGATTTTTTTTTTTTTTTTTTTTTTTTTTTTTTTTTTTTTTTTTACATGAAAATATTTGATTATCTATATTTGGCCAAAGTTTGATACCAGAGGATAGTCCAGTTTACTTTATCTTAAAAACAAAAAAGAAGCTTTTTATTGGATATAATACTTTCAAAGATAAAAAAAACAGAGGCTTGAAATATCATTTCTCTTTTTCTTTTCCAATACCACAAGACCTAATGATTTTGGAGTCATATACATTACATCCTGTAATTAATAAAATCCATTAATAAAATCCATGGTACGTGTTTAGAATTGGTGTCTGTCCAGGAATGTAAAGAAATGTACATAACAAAGTATGATGTCATACAACATTGTGTACTATATAGAACACTTTTACGCTTAACAAATCCAGACCCAACTCTAAGCTAATAAAAAAGGAAAAATCCACTGAAAATGCAATCTACATTACTTTAGATTTAGTATCTATTCAGGAATGGGAAGAAAGGAATACAACAAAGTATGATGTCACCCTGCATTGTGTACAATTAAGACTAAGATCCAAATTCTAACCCTAAAAAAGAGAAGAAAAAATTTTTTTTTAATATTGTAAGTCGTACTTTTGATTCCATTTAAATCCAAAAATAGGTTTCCATATTGTAAACACTTCTGTGTAATATCATAATTTTTTATACACATTTCTTTGTATTCTTAGATAGATCACAATTTTAAACAAGAACTGAATCCAGTATTTCTGCAAATTTTACCTTAAAAATAAAAATGTAAATCTGATTATTGATAAACTATTTTTCAACATTACTCTTTTAATAGTAGTAGTAGTATTTTTTGGTTTTATTCACACCTCACATTTGCAAATTCATGATGAAAGCATGAGCCTGTTATGTTTTCTCTGGTTTCTGAGTTTGGTTTATTTTTAGTCTGATTTTATGTTACAAAAGTTGGTTAGGGACCAAAGAACTAATTAATGATTTAGATGGTGGGAGTTCATGTTATATTTTTAACTCAATGAAATACAAAAAAAATTGAACTGCTAACATAAATTTCTGTTTTTTTTTTTTGTTTTTTTTAAATCCTCCTTTTTAAACATAGGAACTAGTAGTTATATTTTCTTAGAATTGAATTTTCTTTGTATGATTATTTAAAGAAACTCCATCTATTCTTCCTTTTTTTTTTTTTTTTCTTTTTTAAGGCTTCTAAATGGACAACTTGAAGACCCTAAGTTTCTTGGACTTGATTTTGTGGTGGAACTACTTGCAAAGTAAGAATTTCCTTCTTAGAATTGTTTTTTAGGCTTTTGAATTTCTTAGATGAAGCATTGTTGATATTATCAAATAGCATACTTTCCAGCATTTTTCAAGGGATTATTTCTATATGAATTAGATCAGTGTATTATCTGTATACCCTACCTAAGATCAAAATGTCATTACCTTACATTTCTGTCTAAAACCAGATTGTAGTATATATACCTTAAAACATTTTTGAGGTAGGTGCTCATCAAAGGAAATGGATGTGATGACCAAAGTTGAAATCCTATTCAAGGTTGTTTGTGTTTCACATAGTGCTAATATCCTTGGGAAAGGTATCCAATTATTCTCCCTCCAGCTATGGGTAAATAGTAGAGCAGGCTGTGTTCTTTAACTTTGGTAAGGCAACCAGTCTAGGAGAAGGAAAAACCCTGAATTTAAGCCACCTAAAAATTGTATCCCATCCAATTCATGGTGGAGAGGTTATGTAAATACATCAGTTTTGTACAGTTCAGTCAGATATTGTTTCATTTCCTTCCACTTCCCAAATTCAGCAAACTGCTTTAGAGGCTTTGAGGCCATGTTTAAGATAATGCTTCAAAATTGCCCAAATCTGAGTATTTTTGAGAATTCATGGTCAGTTTCTACTCTACTTTACATTTTAAAGTATCATAATCCACTACTGATTTTTATCCTCAAATACTTAAAATACTGAAACTAGTTTTGGGCAGAATCAGCAAATATTTATTTTTATTTTCCGGAATTCTGCAAGCACCTTCAGTAATTTTGTGGCCCAGTTTAAGATAATACCTCAAAATTACCAGAATCTCAATACTTCTAGCTGTTATTATAGCAACTAAAACAAAAGTTAGAGCTGAATAGTATTGACAATGATATTATATATTGTTGTACTGTGGATGTGACACTGAGGTTGTCTGATATTTTTTCAGCTTAGTTTTGTTTAGGGATATGCTAAGCCTGCTTGTATAAAAGTGGCCTTTATATTTAAGATGTGGTGTTGATGGTAGGCTAGTTTTCCATCTCATTCTTTCTTTTTTTTTTCTCTCTTATGTGCACAATTACAATGGAATAATCCATTATTTATCTGAGATGATGATAGGGCATAACATTCAAACACATGTATTCATTTTTATCATTAAGGGTTTTCGGACTATTGTCTTCATCTTTATTGTTATTTCCACAACATTTCTGCTAATATGTCCTCCAGCCTTCTTCAGATGTTTGTCGAACTCGGGAACCTTCACGGAACTTCGAACTACGTCCTTTATTGAATCTACAGGGGTCGCCTGTTCTGATTCTGTTTGCCATATAAGGTACAAGTGTTAAGTATTCCTGTATTGTTACTCGCCTGCAGTCAGGATTGAACCTGCAACCTCCAGATGATTGTCTCCTTAGAAGCTTAGGGAACCAACGCCTATGACCATTATGCCATGTGTCCTGCTGGACAATTCAGAGTGAATTTTTGGGACTTATAAACACATTAAGCTTATAAGGCGAGTAACAATACAGGAATACTTAACGCTTGTACCCGGTTATGGCTAACGGAATCAGAACAGGCAATGCCCATAGATTCAATAAAGGACGTAGTTCAAAGTTCCGTGAAGGTTCCCGAGGTCAACAAACACCTGAAGAAGGCCGGAGGACATATCGGCCAAAACATTGTGGAAATAACAATAAAGATGAAGTCCGAAAACCCTTAATGATAAAAATCACCAAGCTTCGTCTCAGAAATTTAGACATGTATTCATGCCTTATTCTATTAATATTTATTAATTATTATTATTATTATTCTATTAATATTATAATGTAACACTAGTTTTGTATTTTTCTTGTAGCCTGGCTGATCATGGTCTTGTGTGGAAATACGTTGAATGTGTTTTAGAAATGGATCAGGAAAAAGGAGTAAAGGTGAAACCAGGATTATTTCTTCTTCATTTATCGACTCAATATCTACTGGGCTTATCTGAAGGGAAAAATTTCTAACTTTTCTTTAATGATTAGCAAGAGGACCTTCTAAAAGATGATATTAGTGTCAGCTAAAAATTTTGTAATATTTTGGTATATGCTACTTTGCAGTGCATATATTATATAATCAAAACAGTTCAAGCTATAGAGATTCCCACCGTGATTGGTATTATTGTGGTAGTTGGTGCGCTGACACATTGTGCATTGCTTTGCTCTATATGTGATTTTGAAAATGCACAGATGAACATGCAACTAATTCAAACTGGGCCATAATGCTGCTGGGCAACGAAAAATATTTTTTGTGCAAAAGGTGGAGACACAGTTGATCACAGTACAGTAATCAGAGGGTTCAAGAAACTTTGCTTGGGTTGCAAGAACCTCAATTATCAGGCAAGGTCAGATTGGTTTAAAAGCTTCAATTCAGAGGCCATGCTCCAAGCTGTAGAGGTAAATCTGGCAAGTAGCACTTCAGAGAGTATCAGGCAAGCTCATTATCTCACAGTATGGTTTGTCACCTTTACAACATTAGCAAAAGCATCTGGAGCTGCCAAATTGTGCCTCATGTACTACCAAGATTATGCAAAACTTTTGACTCGCTCTAATAATGCATACACAATTTAAGATTAGTTGGAATATTTATCCTATGTAAAAAAAAGTTCCTGCCAATCTATGGGACCTTGGCAGGATCTAAAATATATGCATAACAACTTTTTGCATCAAAATAAAAGTTCATTTTCTTTTATTACTTTCATGGAAAGTGTTCAAACTCTACAACCAAGTACCACCAGGAGTTCTAATTCCAAACCCTAGAACCACCGATCTAGATGAATTTGTAGCAATCAAAAGATGTGATCATCTCACTTATGGCTGATTACACACATATACAAAGTAAGTTGGTGACTGTAGTCGAGGGTGACCCGGAGTGGTAGTATCTGTTTGGGTCCTGTCTATGAGTCAACTAGAATTATTTAATCATTTACTATACTTGAAACCATTTAACTGTATAAATCTGTTAAATCTAATTAGTATTACATTGCAATACTTAGAATCATTTAACTGTGCAAATGAATGATTAATATTGAATAGAATTATTAGTATTGGATAGCAATACTTAAAACCGTTTACACCCCAGTCTGCTTGAGCTGTAGAATATGCCAACTGCATCTCTGCTGAGAAGTAACACCACCACAATGAGTGTTCTGGAGATGACACTAAACTACATCTGAGAATGAGGCTCAAGTCTTGGAACTTGGCAAATGTAGAGTACCTCTTCATTGCCATTACATCCAGGTCCACTATGACCCAGAGTGGTAGTACCTATTAATAGAACTGTTTATTAAATTGAATTATTAGTGTGAGATAGCTATACTTGAAACTATTTAACTGTGCCAACAAATCGGCTTTGGCTCATTTAAAAAATGTTACCCACAAACTATTCACTTAAAAATCATATATGTAAACAGGATTTGGCATTAAATAACCATCAAGGGTTGATATGCCATTAAGCCAAATAACCTAATTAAACCAAATTCTTACAGAATGTGAATGTACATAGTAAAATAATTGCCAAGATCCCTTTTCTGCAACAACAAAATGGTAACAATCATCCAATTTCTGTTATCTTGAATGATTTGAATAATTCACCTTTGTCTTTTGTCTCTCTTCTTCATGAGAGTTTTATTTTTGTTTTTTTGTGTGTATCAGTTGGGGTTGCATTTCAATTTTCAAATGTTTTTCTCAATGTTTTGTCATAAGTTTAATTCATTTCAAACATAGATGCTTCCTTTACCAGGTATTCACAGAGCGTCCGTCGTCTGAGCCAACGTCTGATACTCTCTCACCAGATACAATCATAGATTTCCTATACCGTTTCCCAAAGGCTGTGGTGGCTTATCTTGAATTCCTCGTTTTCCAGAAGAAATTAGAGGTGAGTTTTATCTTAGTTTTGATATCTCTCTGGGCTAAACTTGGTGGGGAGAGTTTTTTCTCATTGATGAAAATCAGAACAAAATACTTGGATTTATTTATATATATATATATGTGTGTGTTAAAATGACATAGCCTATATAACTCAAAGAAAATGTTGAAAACACTCTTAAATGTAAGTACAATGTGTGTGTGTGTGTGTGTGTGTGTGTGTGTGTGTGTGTGTGTTTTTTTTTTTTTTTTTTTTTTAGTATTATTTCCTTAGAGAGGCCATGTCATTTTTAAAAATCTATATAAGAAGCATACATGAACCAACACTTCTCTCTCTCTCTCTCTTATATATAAAAATGTGTGTGTGTGTGTCTATGCAATTATTATTAAAATTTAATGCTAAAAGCATTTTTAATCTGTAAAATATTTACAATCCTCTATGCATAAAAATGCAAAGCAATATCCCAATATATTTCAAGTGTAAAAAAATATATAAGATGTAAAACAGGATAAAAACTCATGACTTGGAGTTTCACAATTTTGATCCTCAGGTGAGCTAGTATTCAACATGTCTAAACAAATGTATTTTTTCCTCTAGTCACAAGACTATTACATGGTTGTTACAATAAATTGCAAATTTTTACTTTTATGATGGCATCTCACTAACAACTCAAGTCTTTTATTTAGTGAATTATTAAAAGTCTGGAAAGCTTATTATGTAGTATTTCTTTTCAAACACAACTTACAATTTCTTAAACCCTCATTATAAGCATACACTTTTTTAAGGATCAACCTCTTAACTTCTGGTTCCTTTCAATGTTTTCCTATATAATTTATATATAATGAGGAGAGTCCCCATGATGTTATGGTTAACGTGCTGGACTGTGGCCTCGAAATAAGTGAGTTCCAACTCCAGTTGCCTTATGTTCACTTTTGGATTAATACCTTTGGGAAAGGCATAAA
This sequence comes from Sepioteuthis lessoniana, assembly GCA_963585895.1. Lineage (NCBI taxonomy): Eukaryota > Metazoa > Mollusca > Cephalopoda > Myopsida > Loliginidae > Sepioteuthis > Sepioteuthis lessoniana. The sequence goes on along the minus strand of CAUZXS010001671.1, from coordinate 92,481 downwards.
CTCCCATATCCCTCCAGCTATAGGTTAAATAGTATCTCTGCTGTTCTTCTACAAGGATGGTTTTGGCATGAAATAACTGAAGGTTGATATGCCATTAAACAAAGAAACCGAACCAAATCTATTTAATAATAATTTACCTTTAGTGTGTGTGTGTGTGTGTGTGTGTGTGTGTGTGTGTGTGTGTGTGTATATATATTATATATATATATATATATATATATATATATATATATACTTATACTAAAAGTAAGACCATTGCCTAATACAATCACATGATAGTTTTTCAAAAAAGAACACTGATTAAATGATTGAACAATTATATGATTTTTTTTTTTTTTTATATACTCTCCTTCCCTGTTTTTTGTATTTTATTACACATCCATTGTTGTTCTATGAACACTTGGTATCACCATTCTGAAGTCCTGATGAATGTTCAAAATATTTAACATCAACTTTTCTTCACAGTAAATTCTTCATTTTTGATTACTTTGTCTTTCAATTTTTCTCCATACTAAAGTAATTAAGTTCTTACTATTGTTTCATAAATATGAGCCACAATCACTTTGGCATTAAATGACCCATAAGGAGTTGATATGTCACTGAACAAATGGACCAAACCTAAACCTGAAAATAATTATGAATATTATGATTATGTATTTCAGCGAGAGAAATATCATACCCATTTAGCTGTGTTGTACATGGATCATGCCTTACAACTGAAAAAAGATACAAACACATGCCAAGAAACTCTGGACTTGGCTCGGTAAGTCATTTGAATTATTGCCAACAGAATGTAAAAAGGTAAAATCTCTTCAGTTAATGCAATAACATAATACTTTCTGAGAATTTTTAAAACTATTGAACACATCCTTTGTTCTGCTTTTATTGTTATCAATGTTTCAACCGATCCACTTTACAGCCTTCCTCAAGTACATTGCATTATGGAGTGTGTCATGTTGCTTCTTGATTTTGTTTTATTTTTCACACTTTATTTATATGTTTTCATGTAGTTCTAACTCTGTTTGAGTATTTTTAGTGTCATACTAGGGAGAAGCAAAAATTCTATGGTCTAAAAGAGGGGTCTTAAATTCAAGGACTCAAAATGTACATTTCATCCTTGAAGGGGAGACCCAATGGGCTTAAAATGAACTAATAGTGATGAATGATTTCCATCAATTATAATGTTAATAATCTGCAATACAGCTGATAGGCTGCTTTTTATTTATGATAGTGGGATATTTAAATTAGTACAAAAGGGGTAAGACAAAATTTCTCAAACCAGTTGGCTGGGGTTGTAGAATACACTGACTGCATCACTGCAAGATACCATCGAGTGTCCTCGATATGACATTAAACCATCTGATGTTGAAGCTCTAGCCTTGGAGAGTTTTGTGAATATGGAGTACCCCTTCATTGCCATTGCTCCCAGATCTGCTCTGACCCGGAGTGGTATCACCTGATAGGGTCCTATCTATGGGTCAAATAGAACAAACTGTGGGCAAACAAATGACTGATGTTAAATTGTGACTGTTATATAGCAATACTTGAAATCATTTAACTGTGTGCAAAAAAGATCTCAGGCTCATTTAAAAATGTTATCTTCAAAATGTGTTTACAAATCATATATTTATTTATTTAATATATGTGTGTATACAGGATTTGGCATTAAATAACCTCCAATGGTTGATATGCCATAAAACCAAATCAAACAAATTTTCTGTAATTCCATTTTGACTTTTGGTAAATTCCTTTTTTTCCATTTAATGTATTTTGTTTTTTTCTATTTTAATGTATTTTATGAGTGAGTTGCAATAAATTGTACAATTAATATCATTAAAACAGAAGCAAAAGCTCCTCTTCATTAATTCCCAGGTCCACTTTGATTTCAAGTGGTAGTACCTGTTAGGGATCTATTTATGGGTTAAATAGATCTCTTTGAAAATTTTTAGTATTGGTTAGAAATACTTGAAACTATATCTGTGTGCAAACAATTGAATATATACAAATAAAAAAAAATGCAATAGAACATGGAAAATGTTACGATTGTAATCAAATATTTTTAAAAAATCAAATTTCAGCATCAAATAACCCATGAGGAGTTGATATGCTGTTAAGCAAATAAACTAACCTTATGCATATATCTGAAGGCCAGATGATATACTGGTCAAAACTTGTGAACAACAAAAACAATGAATTCAGTTGTTTGAAAATAGTTTGAATATTAATTAATCTTCTCAAAATCTTATGTATGTTAACTTTTGAATAGAAATGATTTGACAATCTTTCCTGAGTTGTGTTGGATGGTTAGCAAACTTGTCTAATGGACCATTTACTAATGATTGAGTTTGATCCTCACAATGTGCCCCATATTTGCAGCCTTGTGCTAAACCTAAGCTCCACTTAGTTATTTGACACCAAAAGCACTGTTTCCTGTCAGATCACCAAAATTAAACAGTGATCCTGATCAATACTTTGATGAATGACCTCCAAATAGCGGGATCTATAAGCACCTTAAGGCCTATGTGTCAGATGAAGCAAAGCTTAGTGCCTTGTTGTTATCACTTAAAATATGCTGATTGTATACTCTGCAGAAGGGTCAGATACCCACACCTGGTAAAAAGGGGTGTTTGGGTATAACTCTAAACTGCATCTAATGATGAGGCTCTTGTTCTAGAGATCTGGGGAGTGTGGAGTACCCTTTCATTGCCATTACTCCCAGGTTCACTCTGACAACGAATGGTAGTACCTGTTAAAGTTCCATTTATTGCTCAAATAGATTTGTTTGCAAATTATTTATATTAGGAATACTTGATATCCTATGACATGTACAAAAAACTCTTCAGAAACAATGACACAAAGGCTATCAGTATAAACCTGCAATGTATGCAATTTCCTAACCTCTAGGCATGAAATATCCCCAGATGAGTTGACATGCCATTTAAACCAATCTGTCAATCTATACTAAATAACGATATTTATTGAGTCTCAGATGAATTGTGAATTACCTACAAATTGACAACTTATGACTATGCTTATTATTTCTTAATAAAATAAGGAACAACTGGTTGCCATCTTTCTGAATAAAAAAATGTTTGGCTCCCATTGTTTTTTTTTTTCATTTAACAATTTTGTATTTTTTCCTTACTAAAATGCAAATGAACCCCAATTGACTTGTAGCTTTCTGTTCTTCAGGTCTAAATTGAGATACATGTTGCAGCTGTCCAATTTGTATCGTGTCCAGCTCATCTTGGGAAAAGCTAGAGAGACAGACATGCACGCTGAATGTGCTATTCTCTACGGCAAGGTACACTACCCACTTTTTTTTGTATTTAATATTGTTTTCTATACTAGTTCTACTAGCATTTTTCTTTGACGAGCATCACTATTGGCTATGAGTTTGTTCCTCACTCATCCTCCATTAAACCAGCCTAAAGTGTTCTTGATATGACACTAAATTGCATCCAATGGTGAGACTCTAGTTCTAGAACTCTAGAGAAGTGTGGTGCCACACCTTAATTCCCAGTACTCCCAGGTCCACTCTGACTTATAGTAGTAATACTTGTTTGAGTCTCATGTATAAGTCAAAAAGATCTGTTTGAGATAATGTTTAAAATGATTTTGAACTACATTAATACATTGGATCTTAAAACATTGATATTATTGTTATAAAGTGTTTATCGGTTTAAAAGGATAGTGAGGATACATTATCGTTAAACTGATTTTGGCAAAGAATAACCCAATGTGGGTTGGACCTACCTCTCAAATAATAGAGTACCTAAAAAAAAAAAAAAAAATAAGCTACTTCCAACTCTTTTAGAACTAACATTAGATGCTTGAAATCACTTTGACCAAACATAAACACTAGATGCTTGGAATCACGTTGACCGTATATAAACACTAGATGCTTGAAGTCACTTTGACCAAACATAAACACTAGATGCTTGAAGTCACTTTGTATATAAACACTAGATGCTTGAAATCACTTTGACCGTATATAAACACTAGATGCTTGAAGTCACTTTGACCATACATGGGCACTAAATGTTTGAAATCTCTTTAGCTGTATGTGAATGCTAGATGATTGAAATCACTTTGATCATGTGCAAGCATTAAATGTTTGAAATCACTTTGACCAAGTGTAAACACTAAGTGAGCTTTCCTCATTTAGACTTTGCTACCAATAAACTATGTTTTCAATCTATTCATATATATATATGTATAAATTGTGTTTGGCATTGAATGACCCACCAGGGTTGATATGCCATAAAACCAAAACATTCACCACATTCATAAAACCAACCAACCTTTTACTAAAATTGGCATAATATAAAAATTTTCTCTTTAGTCCACTCTTTTAACAGGCTTTGGAATACACTGACTCTATTCCCTACAGAGGGTTAAGACCCCCTCCCCCAAAAAATGGGGTGTTCTGGGTATGACTCTAAACAGCATCTGATGGTGAGGCTCTAGTTCTGTAGATCTAGCAAGTGTGGAGTACTACTTCATTGCCATTACTCCCAGGTCCACTCTGACCCTGAGTGATGGGTCCCACCACTCTGACCCAGAGTGGTAGTACCTGTTACAGTCTCCTCCATGGATCAAATAGATCTGTTTGCAAATTATTTGCATTCTATAGAAATATACCATATAACCACATACAAAAGAACTTAAACTGCACTAAAAATGTAAAGATGAACATACAATGTAAACAATTCCCTAACCACTAGGTATAAAATGATCCCAGATGGGTTGACATACCATTAAAATCAATCACTAATAAAGATAAATTTTAAAGTATTCAGTTACTATTTCAGACACGTAATAAAGTAGGGGTTCACTTTACTAAAGCAATTACATTGTAAACTGACACCACCACCACCCCACTTAAAACCTTAAATAATTGCATGAAAACTTGTTAATTTTGAAAAATATTGATTTTTTTTTTTTTTTTTTTTTTTTTTTTTTGTATTCGTGGTTCCTG